>BKZX01030622.1:5197-17113 GCA_014362285.1 Fagus crenata | reverse complement strand
CTTGCTTCAAGGAGCCGGAGAGTTTGGACTGTGTGAATACAGTGAATGAGATTGCTGAAGATAACTGGAAGAGATATACAAATGAGAGTTTTACGCTATTGCAGGGCCACCTTCTCAAATATCCTGTGCAGGTAGATGAGGATGGGAAGGTCAGCCCCCTGCCTGGACAAGAGAATTTCCCGGATGTAGGTGGAAAAGTACTGGGAGCTCCTTCAGTTAAAATGCCTGATACTCTCACAACATAATCTCCTTCCATCGTTATGTTCCTACATGATTGGTAAGGAAGATTGGTGGTAACATGTCAGGACTTTTAGATTGTTAAACTGAAGGTATTAAGTGTTTGTGCTCCTCCCTCTCTGTCCCCTTCTATTAATGGTTAGGTTTTTACTGTAATTCAAATGCGTGAACATAGTGAGAAGGTTGAAATGTTGTGAATATTTGTGCATATACAGGTTGTATATTTTAGCAGTGCAAGACACATATGGTAATATATGAATGAATGAGAAACACACAACATTTATGTGATCATAAATACAACGTGGATTGTAGTTTGTTTTACATCATAATTCAAAAACCCTTTATATTAGGAGTTTAGCACGTGTCAGCTCTAATCTTTAGTTTCTTCCTCAATTATCCAATCTAATCTTTCCAATGTGTCAAAAATCTGCTCTGTAAAATGGATGAGACTCTCCCTCTACACCAAATGTATGACAATCCACCTCAATCGAACTACATCCAACTGGTTTCCAAATATTCTTCTCCCTGAGCACCTTCCTCACTCTAGCTGCATCCTGCAAACGCTCTGCATCTTCATACATCTTAGCCAAAATAACGCACCATCCCGCCTAGCCCAGCATTATTAGGATCCAAAGCAAACAATTTCTCTGCAATTTCTTCAGCTAGTTCTAGATTATTATGTATTCTACAAGCACCATACACATTTTTTCCTCATCAACAATTCCATTCCTTCCTGCACTCCACAAATTAATACTTATCCCTTTCCCTTCTCTCCATCTCTCTCTTGCTCCTATAAAAACATTTACAGTTTGAGCAGTGAAAAGGCGGTGGTTGCCACGTCAGCTTTGCAAAAAATGGAAGAGTCCGGTTCAGACCCGAAGTTCATTTGCCTCCACGGTGACTTAGACCTGAAAATCATCGACGCCAGACACTTGCCCAACATGGACTTGGTGGCGCAACATTTCCGACGTTGCATCATCGCCTTTGACACTATCAGTCCCTGTCACACCTCCACCGAATTAATCCGACGCTCGTGGTCACCACCACCGTAAGATCATCACAAGCGATCCGTACTGTGCCAATGGCCAATATATGGGCTGAAAGCCCATTGCATCAGTGTATATTTTTTCCTTGTAACAATATTGTAGTGATCTAAAGTTTCAATGTCACTTTTCAGTGTTATAACTTATAATAGCAAATCTACTTGCAGACTGCGCAGAATTTTCTTAAGAAAGGAATAATGGAATTAATCTTTTCTGAAATGTCTTTTCCACTTCTGGTTGCCATATTAGTTTTCCATTCCAGTTCATGTTCTTAGCATTTGTGAGAAAATTCTTATTTTCTAACGAAATCAATTTGGTGGTGGTATGATGGTTATTGGGTTGAGTCATGAGTGGTGGCAAGGTTTGTTTGTTTGTTTTTTTTAAAGGTCTTTGGCAACAGCGAGTTCTCTGCTAATCATTGATTTAAGCCCAATTAAATGGTTAACGAGATTAGCAAGGAAAAAAAGAAGAGAAAGAAATCGTGATGCCAAATGAATCCTTGCGTGACGTGAAATTGGTGAAATTATTCGGTATATTACACCTTCCTCACACATAGAGATAGATTTTACATGCGACTCTCACGGATTAGATTTATATATTTATTTGAGAGGAAGGTATAGTCGCACATATTAGATATATTTATTTGAGAGGAAGGTGTATTATATGAAGTGTAGAAAATAATTTATTTTGTGAAATTGTGTTTTTTTTCTTTTTATTTTCATCACTCTTGAAAGGTATTTCTTGCAATTCATTGCCAAAGATTGAGTGAGTTTTTACTTTTCAGTGTGCACCACAAAAGTTATTTACAACACCGGAAGCTAGGGAATTGGGATTTAAAAGTTTTGAATACCCAAAAACATCTTGATGTGACCCAGTATTTGGACTGAAAGAGAAATGGGGTACCTGTGTGAAAATATTTGTACCAGTACTTACCATACCCGGTGCTTTTCAAAACATGGATTAAAACCTCATTGGCCAATAAATCTGGTAACACAAATTTTTTCATAACCGTTGACATAACGACATGCCGGTCGTGATTGATACTTAGTAAACGCAGTGTTATTGGTGAGTTTACGTAAAAATAACGTTACTCTAATCGAACTTAAACACCTTAACAAATTATAAAAAAAAACTGTTCTTAACCTTGCTCCTAATAAGGACAAAAATATAAAATAACGCAAGTTGCCGACACATTTAGTTTCTGAAAACGACCTGCAAAGTCGGTGCCGCTAGTAGCCTAGTACCATAGAGTATTGAGTCATAGACAGTATTAAATTCTGCCGACATTCTTCGTGCGTCACTAAAGACCACTTCCAAAAATTTCACTTCCTTACAATTTCTTTTACCCCTTCATTCTCTTATGACTAAGTGTAACTCTCCTGCCGTCGGTAAGCTCCAAATTTTGTCTCTTATCACATTTCATCCACTATCACTTCCATATATATATATATATATATGTAGATGCTTTAGAAAGATGCACAACAACATTAGCACTCTTTTATCTCAATGGAGAAACCATCAAAACTGAGAAACAAGTTGTTGAAGTTTCTTGTACCACATGCCATCCCGGCAATAACATTCCAAAGCCCACCTCTTAGCCCCAAAAAACCCATTTCGGGTAAAGGTTCCTCCGTTCCAATCATATCAATGATTCCTTTAGAGGTTCGAAGAAAGCACAAGACTGCAAGCTTTGACACACGCGAGCCCACCTCACCAAAAGTCTCATGCATGGGTCGAGTCAATAACAAGAAAAAGAAGAGCAAAGCTAAGCGGGTTTCACTTCCAGCACCACAGGAGGCAAGCATGCAAGTTTCTTGTCCTGAAGTGGTGAAGAAAAATAAGCCGCAAGAGATTCTTAAGGTTTTTAAGGGACCAAAACAAGGTGAGAAGAAATTTAAGACAATTGTTCCGGATCAAGTACCTTCTTTGGGCCACATAAAGCGGTTTTCAAGTGGTCGTGGTGCGTTGTCAAACTTTGATTGGATGACTCAAGGTGCTGTTGTCGTGCCTGATTGCCAAGTGTAATGATTAGAATAATATCGCTTTGATATGATATATTATTGACACAATATGTCATGTCAATATTTATGAAAAAAGTAAAGGAAAAATGTTGTTTTCTTAAAATTATTTAAGTTTAGGATAACAAAATTTATCAAAATTGTATGTTGTGATTGATAATTTGATGTGTGATAAAACTGTAAATGATGCTTCAAATAAAATTTTACACCTAATGGAAAAAAAATTGTGGGACTAATATTACTCAAAAGAGGAGAAGGTGATTATGCTTTCCCGTCACCTATTATAGTGGAGCTACGATATGTAATAAAAATGTAAATAATGTTGTTTTAATTACAACTTTACACGTAACAGAAAAAAAGTTTTGGGATTAATATTACTCGAAATAGATGAGAAAGTGATTATGCTTTCTCGGCACCTATTGTAGTAGAGCTGTGAAGCCAAAAAAGAAGAAGCTAATTTGTACGAATGAAGAAACATGGCTCCACCTATAAAATAAAGTGCTGATGGAGATAAACTTTAAATCCACATTATTTTTTTTAGTCCGCATTCGTTTTTGTCCCTTTTGTTCATTTTTCCTTCCCTTGTAAGAAAAGTTTATCTTAGCTAAAAGGAAAAGAAAAAAGAAAAGGATAATAAAGGATCCATGAGCTGAATAAACACTTGACTGAAAAGAACTTTTCAACCAAATGTCTATTAAGACGTTTTAACCTTTTGTTAGTTGTTTTAGGCAAAAGACCAAATATTACAGGTACAATAACGTAAAGTGTTATCCGCAAACATGGTCTTTAGGATTTATACTCCCAATCTTCAAATATTTTTAAACAAAGTGGGAAAAATTGAAGATGGAATGGCAATATTATCATGAGCAATTTGATCTCGACAATGGAAAAATAATCACTGAGGCACATAATGGAGTAATTGTAAATTAAGATTAAATATAAGATCTTGTGATCGATGCATGTAGTAAATAATGTATTTTTATTTTTATTTTTTTAAATTTCTCTAATGTGAGCGTTTAAGGTTCTTAAAGCATAAATAATATACATGTATAGTTTTCCAGTTCTACACATATTAGATAAGTAATTACAATGACAAACTCTTTTGATAGCTCAAGAAATTGATTAAAAGACTTTAAATTCAAGACTTTATGAATGACATGGAACTTGAAAACCGCTAAATCAATTCCTAAGAATAAATAATGTATGTAATCTTTGTTTTATAATCTTTCATTTTATGACATTACCACGTAATTAACACAAATTAGTGAAAAGGGTTTTTTAGATGTGCGAATTTTGGCAATGTTGGGACAAGAAGAAACCTAACAGCCAACAACCAACCAGAAAAGAGAATATGACCCCTATGATTAGCCCATTTGCCATTATGGGTTAGGAAGGAATTGAAATTTCATCATTTAACAATGAAATACAAGATAGGAGCACGTGTCGTTTCCAGGGGCGGATCCAGGAATTCCATTCAGGGTGGACACCTTTTTCTCTTTTGAGACCGGGGTCAGATCCGTGGTCAAACCGGTGACGTCATAAATAATTTAATTAATAATTTTAAAATGATATAAATAATTAAATAAATACATAAAACAATTTGTAACTAATAATATTGGATTAAAAAATATATAACACATTTTAAAACACTTTATATGAGTTTCCAAATCTTATATTTTGTTAAAAAAAAAAAAAAAACGAAGGTTATCTTACTATTTTTTCTATGCAAATTACCAAAAAGAACTTAAATAAATTATTAAGGTTATCTTACCTTTTTTTGTAATCATTTTAAAAAAGAAAAAAAATTATGAATTGAGACTTTGGATAATATTTAACTAAAATAATTGTTTTAGATGCAAAATAAGACAAAACCAACCAATATCTAAAAGACCTAACAAAATCCAACGGAACCAACATTAGACATTAAACACTAAGCTTAATATCTAACTTAAAAAAGAAAAAGAAAAAGCAATGGACATGAAGTCCTTTCACCTGACAAAGTAAAGCAAAAGGTGGCATAAATGTGTGGTTGAGAAATAGAGGTAAAAATTTAAAATAGAAAAATGGCAAAGCTTTCAAGTTTAACAAAGTCCAAGTTGTGTTTTAGTTGACTGACTAAAGGAAGAAAGAAGAAAGAGAAAGAGAAAGAAAGAAACAGAGGGGGGAGAAAAAGAAATAGAAAGTTGGAAGAAGAAGAAGAATAACGTCCGATTGGCGACGACCTTTGGGCTCTCCCCTCTCAACACTCTCTCTCTCTCTCTCTCTCTCTCTCTTTCGAATGGTAATCGGTAAGTGGGCAACGGGGCAAGCGGCAGGGGAGGGATTAAAGTTAGGGTTTAAAAAAATAATGATAATAATAATAATAAAATTGATTTATTTGAGCTGATTTGTTGTTTTAATTTCATTTTTGGGCTTTTGAGGATATTATTGGGTTTTTTTCTTGTGTTATTTGGATTTTTTTTATGATATTTGGGTTTTTTTGTGTTATTTGATTGTTTGTTATTTGTGGTGAAGGTTGTAATTTTGGATTGTTTGAGTTGTTTGTTGTAATTTTGATTGATTTATCTCCTTTATTTTTTTTTTCTAAAACAAAAATGAGAATTTAAAACAAAAATGAGGGTGAACACTTTAACAAATCTATAGTTTTTAAATTTATATATACTTACTAAATTTTTTTTTTTTTAATTTCAGGATGGGTACGTGCCCACTTGGTCAAACACTGAATCCGCCTATTGTTTCGATATCACTGCCCCCACGCATTTAAAAGTCCATCTGTTTCTTGGTCCCAAAAAAGAAGAAGAAGTCCAAACTATACTCAATAACCAGCGAATCACAATCACACCCTTCTGTTTGAGTTTTGTCCCACTTTTCCACTTTTGCTTCCTCTTTCCTCTCTCCCCTTTCCTCATCCTCTTTCCACTTTTCCTTATCTTTACTTTCATTCTTCAAAAACCTCCATTTTTTCCCCGATCCCAACGGCACGAGGTCCAAGCTCTCTGCTGCAAGAAAGCAAGCAGCCAAATCTAGGTTTGTCACCATTCAAGTATTCCATTCCTTCTTCGATTATTTGATAAAATTGTTGAGTAATATCTTCCAAACTATTCCATAGGATCTCTCTTAACATTTGCTTATAATTTTCATGTCGAAATATCTACATAAACTTTTAGTTATATTTACAACAAATATTTGATAAAATTCCTGGCTATTTCGTTTTAATCTAGGATTTAATTTTGGATAATGTTCATTTTGTAGGTGTAGTAAAATGATATATAGTTCATCCAATAATACTTATATGGCCTGGTTGCCATAAATATAACTTAACTCTATTTTGTTGGATATACACATGTAAGTAGAATTCTCACTTGAAGAATAAATAAAGAAATTAATGAATTAATCTAATATAATTGAATCTAAACTTTCTCTAAGTTGTTATCTTTAATGAGTTGATGAATGTGTTTTTTTTTGAGATTTATGTAACGATGCGTTATTTTTGTTAATTTTCTAGTCAAATTTATGATTTATGGTGTTGGCGTGTTGGGATTTATATCATATCACAAAGAAACAATAATTGCAATCACCATTTGTGGCAATTGCCGTTTAATTGTATTACTTGCGTCTTCTAGTATTTACTATTTAGCTACATGCTCATACGTATTATCCTTTCAATCTCTTTAAGACTGAGATTTTTGGTATCAATTGTGATCTCACCAATTAGTTCTTTGGGTAAATCATTACGAAAACATCGAATAGGCATGACTAATTCCATTTACCCCAAAACAATAATCATGATACCAAGTTCAATTTAATATAATACTATATCTTAATGTACATATCTCTAAAGATATTCTTTTACAATGATTGGTTTGTAGAACCATTTAAAATAACATTATCCTACTAAGATAAATGATACCGACACAAAAATGTACGGCCCAAAGAGGCAGCTTCCTATAATGGGTAAGATTACAAGACAATATACTCATAAAAAAAAAAAGAAGAAGATTACAATACAATATATTTGGTCCCACGTTCCTATCGAGACCACTTTTTCATCACCAACTCCCTCTTCATTTTCAAAACCTCACTGTGTGACTGCGTGGGATATTTTCACGCATTTATCCGAATCCACAGTCTTACTAAAATTTAAAGCTCACAATTCAGTTTCACCCACTTTCCCACTTTTCCTTATCACTTTTCTCTTCCTTCCTCAACCTCCTAGCTTAAACTCTTTGTCTTTGAAAACCTCTATTTTTTCTTTTTAAATATTAGTTTTTTAAAGGGTTTGGTTAAAGTGTGTCTTTAGGACAAAATATTTTTAACTTTACCAAAAATAATAAATTTTTAATATTAAAATAATAAATAAAAAAACTAAAATATCTTAAAAATTATTTTTATATTATTTTAATATTAAAATTTCACAACATTTTAATTTCTGTAAAGTAAAAATATTAAATAATATCTTAACTATAATCACTCGTTAACACAGAAACCTTTATTTAAATGTATTATAAAATAAAACTAAGCGCCAAGCAAGGCAAGCAACAGCATTATCTATTCCATTTCTAATAGTTGACAGTTCATGCAGTGAAAGCTTGTAAGGCTGTGGTTGCTGCCACGTCAGCTTTGCAAAATGGAAGAGTCCGGTTCAGGCCAGCAGGTGATTTACCTTCACGGTGACCTAGACCTGAAAATCATTAAGGCTAGACACTTGCCAAACATGGACGTGGTGGCGCAACATTTCCGACGTTGCTTCACCGCCTGTGACACTATCGAAACCCGTCAAGCCTCCACTGAATCCGACGGTCAACATCGTCACCACCGTAAAATCATCACCAGCGATCCATACGTCACCGTTTCGGTCCCTCAGGCCACTGTGGCACGTACTCGCATCATTAAGAACTCACCGGACCCTATATGGAACGAGCACTTCGATATCCCGCTGGCACATCCTGTAAATACCTTGAAATTCCAGGTTAAAGATGACGATCTCTTCGGCGCCGAGCTCATCGGGACCGTCGAAATCCCGGCTCAGAAGATCGCGTCCGGCGAACTCATCTCCGATTGGTTCCCGGTGGTCGGTTCCTCTAAGCCGAACTCCGCGATCCAGCTCGAGCTGAAATTCACGCCGTTTGAGAAAAATCCGGCGTACAAGCATGGCATTGCGTCGGATCCAGAACACAGAGGCGTGAGGCACACGTACTTCCCGTTGAGGAGAGGGAGCTCCGTGAGGTTGTACCAAGACGCGCACGTGCCTGACGGGTTGTTACCGAAGATTGAATTGGACGGAGGTAAGGTTTACAAGCCCGAGAAATGCTGGGAGGACATTTGCGAAGCGATCGCAGAGGCTCACCATATGGTTTACATTGTTGGATGGTCGGTTTTTCACAAGGTGAAGCTGGTGAGAGAGCCGACCCGGAAATTACCACGTGGTGGAGATTTGACGCTTGGTGATATGCTCAAGTACAAGTCTGAAGAAGGAGTTAGAGTTTTGTTGTTGGTTTGGGATGATGCGGTGCGTTTTTGTATGCTTAATCTGTTCTTTGCTTTAACATTTTGAGCTATCTTAGAGTTTGTTTAATATCAAATATATAAATGAGTATGAAAGTCTTAATTGAAATAGTTCCAGGGAGTAATTTGTAATTTTAGTCTACTTGGAAATGAATGGGACAATCAAATTATGTACTCTAATTGAATTTTAATAATCCTTGTGGTGATCATGAGGACTTTGTGAGACAATTTTTATTGGAATTAGTAACTGGGTTGTGTGCTTTTGAGTTGTAATCTGAAGTGGGATTGGTTGCAGACTGGAATGATGGCGACGCACGATGAAGATACCAAGAAGTTTTTCAAGAATTCATCTGTCAATTGTGTGTTGGCACCACGCAATGCTAGCAGAAAGCTGGGCTATTTCAAGCAAAAGGTTAATTTGAATTATAATGATAATGGTGTTTCTTCAATTTGAACATATTTAATTTGTTTGAGGTTTAATTGTATTGGATTTGGAATCCTAGTTTTTTGTAATGGCTTCGTTTTATTATTTCTTTGATCTTTATAGTACCATTTGCTTTCTTTTGAGCTGGACAACTTGCTGAAGTTGCTTATGTGATGGTTCTATACAGGTTATTGGAAACATTTTTACACACCATCAAAAATGTGTTCTTGTGGACACGCAGGCATCTGGTAATTATCGTAAGATAACTGCATTTTTAGGAGGGATTGATCTTTGTGACGGTCGATATGATACACCTCAGCATCGACTATTTCGTGATCTTAAAACTGTATTTAAAGATGATTATCACAATCCTACATTTACTGTAAGTTTTTGGCCAAATGGTTTTATATCAGCTATTGTAACATGCCATATATTTCCATCTAGATATCATTTTTTTTTTTTTTAAATGTATGATCTTGGTTATTAAGTTACTCAAGGGCCTTTTTATGATTGCAAAAATTTTCATAATTGCCTTAGAGTAAGAGATGACATCTATAGTTTCTTATTACTGATTCTTGAAATATAATGTTCTACCATATGTCCATATCCCCTCCTTCTCCTTGGCTAAGTGTTCTACCATATGGCTTTAGAGCAAGAGATTATGCTTTGTGCTAATCATGTTGCTTGTGGTTCTCCATGTGGTCCAGTGACCATAAGGCCTTGAAACCCTGGCATATACTACCAAAGTAGTTAGTATTGGATGATACAAGATACATATCGTTTGCAAAAAAGTGCTGTAACGTAGGTGCGTATCAAGTAGGCTCATGAATCATATGTTACAAATATGCGCATAGTATGAATCGTATCAAATCAGTGAAGTGGACGTATTGTGCGATACATAAACAGGTGCATTTATATTAGGCTTTTGCTCATTTTTTAGATTTAACCGGAATCCAACAAGTTGTTAGACTTATTTTACTACAAGTTTCTTGGGCCACCTGGTTGAGCCCCAAAAAATAGCCATATCTGTGACTTCACTCTCTCTCTCTTTCCATACAAAATTTGGACAACATATATTTTTCATTTTCAAGCTTGATTCTCTTTTCTCTCTGTATCTTTCCAACTCCTGAAGTTCCCCTGTTGTCTTCTCTATCTCTCTCTTTTTTGCTTTGCTTCTCTTCTCTTCTCTCCTTCTCTTATCCTTCCTGTCTCCTCTCTAGTCCCTTTTTCCCCCCTTCTAATCCATGGGACAACAAGAGTAGTGGGTTCTCTTCAATTTTACATGGCATTATGTTTGAGTTGTAGTAATGTTTAGGTTAAATAACTTAATACTGCTTCCAATTTACATCTCAGAATGTGTCAATTATCATGTCACCCACTGACAATATATATTTTAGGCCTCATTCCAAGGATAAAATTTTCAGGTGAATAAATTTCTCTATATTCCATTCTCAGCTTTTTTTGTACTCCTTGTGCAAAGTCCCATTGTACATACTTGATGTCATTGACAATTTTGTTTCTCATCATAGTTTTAAGCTAACTGATATTATGATAGTAATCTATGCACTTCATCAAGTATGAAATCAAGAATTTCCCTCATTTTAGTTATTTAGTAGGCTGCATTTCTGCTTAATTTTCTATTATGTATTTACAGGTTGTGATGCTGTAAAAGTTTTTTTTTTTTTTTTTTTTTAACTTTGGTTGTTTTCTCCATATGTTTTCCATATGAACTAGGCTGGAACTAAGGCTCCAAGGCAACCCTGGCATGATTTACACTGCAGAGTTGAGGGGCCTGCTGCATATGATGTTCTTATGAACTTTGAGCAGCGTTGGAGAAAAGCAACAAAATGGAAGGAGTTTGGACTACGTTTCAAAAGGGTTTCCCATTGGCATGATGATGCTTTAATAAAAATAGATCGCATCTCTTGGATACAAAGTCCTGCCCTATCTGTTCTGAAGAATGGTACCACATCTGTTCCAGAAGATGATCGCGAGTTATGGGTTTCCAGTGAAGATGATCCTGAAAGTTGGCATGTTCAGGTTTGATTCACAGGTTTCTTTTGAGTAAAAGTTCCCTTGTTTGTTTGTTTCTCTCTCTCTCTTTCTTTTTCGGTTTTTTATTTTTTTTTGGGTGGGGGGGAGTTGAAATTTTCCTCTCATTGTTCCATTCAATCTTAGTGGGATTATTTTGCTTATGCAGTTTTTAAGGTCCATTGACTCAGGATCGTTGAAAGGATTTCCCAAAACTTTTGATGTTGTCGAGAAACAGGTTCATATATGATCTACCTTTTTCTTTCCTTTTTTTCTTTAATTTTCTACCTCTTTCTCTTTATATAGTAAATCCCATTTATATTGGCAAGATTTTCAATGCTGCTTTGTTGTGACCAAGAGCTAGACTTCTATATATCAGTTTACACATCATACTGTAGTTCCCTAATTCCTAATTGGCATTCTTCTACTGCAGAACCTTATTAGTGCGAAAAGCTTGGTAATAGATAAAAGCATTCAAACAGGATACATCCAGGCAATCAGATCTGCTCAACATTTCATATATATTGAAAACCAATATTTTCTTGGATCGTCATATGCGTGGCCGTCATATAAAAATGCAGGTCAAGTTTATAATCTTCTGTGACACAACATTGTTTTACTTGCTTGTCTATACAATATTGTTTCCATTCCTTGGACC
>BKZX01030621.1:10303-25729 GCA_014362285.1 Fagus crenata | reverse complement strand
TTTTGTATAGACATTGACTGTTGTATATATGACATTTATGGTTTATGGACAGTGTTTATGGTTTGTATTGGCTATGTTTATGGCTATGTGTTTATGGATATCGGTTTATGGATATTGGTTCATGGATATTGTTTATGGTTATGTGTATGGCTATGTGTTTATGGATATGGGTTTGTGTTTGTGGCTATGTGTATGGGTATCGGGTCTCGATCCTCCACGAGGCCTGATTCAACAAATATCGGGGCTTACCTCTCCTTGAGGCCCGTTTCCACCATTATTGGGACTTACTCCTCCACGAGGCCCATTTCAGTAATTTTTGGGACTTACTCCTCCACGGGGCCCATTTCAGCAAATTTTTGGGACTTACTCCTCCACGAGGCCCATTTCAGCAATTTTTGGGACTTACTCACTCATGAGGCCCATTTGGATGACTCTTCGAATTTTTCCAATTTTTCTCCGACAAAAATGGAAAAATTTTGCCCCAGTGTGTAGTGTCGAATAAATTTTTCTAGCTTCTTGAAGATAGAAAAATTTTGCCCCAGTGTGGAACAATGCATGCTGATGCGGAATCCTAGATTTCTTTCTTTATTTCCCTTGAGTCAGGCTGCGACGGCTTCTAGAGAGTCGACCTTCTTCTTTTCAAAATTTTGTCAAAACCCTTTTTTGAAAAACTTTGCCCCAGTGTACCATGGGATTTGCCTGTGCGACATTTCCGGGTCATCTTTGTACTTCTCGATTTCCGGGTCGAGCTAGGGTTTCGGGGCCGGTTTTTGAACTTCGAGCCTGGTTCTCGGCTCTTGGGCCACCCTGCTGGCGGAAGATTAACCCTGATCACGTCGTATCGAACGCCTCCTTACAAGACTGTCTCTACTTCAATTTTTGACCTCCGGGTCGATTTTAGGGTTTCGGGTTGATCCCCGGCCGTCGGGCCGAAATCTTTGATTACCGGACCGCCCAAGACTTTCCCATAGGTGATTTCTTGCAAAATGGTCTTCATATAGTGCAAAATGGGCCTTTGGGAGTGAGTGAAAAGGGTCAAATCCGCGTTGTATGGGAAACAGAGCCGTTGGGATTCCCAACTGGATTGATCACGCGCCAGTTTCCGTCTTTTTAAACCACGCTCCTCCTTCGAAACAGCAACCATTTCTCGAGCTCCTCTACTCTTTCTTCACTAAAAACTCTCCATTTTTCTCATTTTTGAGTCTTTTGAGCCCATGGCTTCCTCAAGTAATGGTCCCGACTCCTTGGTGACGCTTCATTTCCATGATTTCCGCGTTGAGCGGATGAGACATTGGTGGACTCTTCTTGGAGAAGGTGATCACGCCGACATCATGGGAGTCTTTGGCAAGTTTCCCTCTCTCATGTGGCTACAAGTTGATCGTGGCTTGCTCGAGGCTCTTGCTTCTTTCTGGGACCCGACCCATTGTTGCTTTTCCATTGGAGAGGTGGATCTTGTCCCTACCTTGGAAGAGTATGCTAGGCTTCTTCAGCTGGACAGCCCTTTTAGTGAGACTCTGGTCATACCCATTCAGGGTCCTCGGTCAAACCGAGGTTTGGAGAAGTACTTGGGTTTGACTTCCGCAGTCTTGCGCTCTGAGATCATCCGTCCTGAAAAGACGACTCGACGGAAAGCCAACATTTCTCTGGATCTGCTGACGAAGTACTTCTCTCGGAGTGACTTTCCAGTGGAGTTTGTGAGGGACTTCATTGCAGGCAAGAAGGGATGGAAGAAATTCTGAATCAACGCCTTCAAGATTGCCTTTGCAGGTATTTTTCTCTTTCCCACTTCTGCTGGTAGGATAGACTTGGGGGTCATTCCTATGATATTTAGTGAGGGCAGGTCTATCATCCCTGCCATATTGTGCGAGACCGTGTGGTCTTTGTCTTACTGCAGGGGACGGGGAGGGGGGATCCCGATGTTCTGCACACAGCTTCTTCAGCTTTGGTTCTGCAGTCACTTGCGGCACTTCTACTGCCTCCAGACCCCTTATCACTTTGAGAGGCATACAGTGAGCCAGACCGTCAAGATAGCATTTCCCTTCACCGGCAACAATCGCGACTGGGCGTTACACCTCCTTGACTTGCCCTTGGCGAATGGTCTTGGAAGGTCACTTGGGGGCCAGCAGTGTGGAGGTCCTGGACTCATTGTGCCCTTTTCGATGGAGTACCTCTTCCTGGGGTGTGGGGATGTACGGGCTACTACCCCAACCTTGCTCTTCGTCAGTTTGGCGGTGTTCAGTATCTGCCTCGTCTTGGTGACTTGGATGCGGTGACTTTCGACTATATCCCTAGTGAGGATATGTGGAGGCTCCTCTCCAGGATTGAGGTTATTTGGGAAGGCCGTCTCTCGGAGGTAGTCCTCATCGAGGACGGTTCGCCCGGAGATAGCTCTGTCACTTCTGATTTTGTTGAGTGGAGAGAGGGGTGGACTCCCTTTTTCACACTCAGGCCTACAGTACGGCCAGGTGCATTATATTCTTTGGTGTCTCGCTCTCTTCGGGTTTCAGCTTCCACTGGTCAGCCTGAGAGGGTTACTATTTTGGAGAGAGAGCTCGAGGAGGCTCGGGCAGAGCTGTCATCGTTGCGCCTTGCCAGGGCGTCTGAGAGAGAGGCGTCTGCGGCTCGTGTAGAGTCCATGCAGAGCACCTTGCATCATAACAGTGTGGCAACGGCGAATCTTCGTCGCGACTTGGAGGTTTAGAGAAGGAATGTCTCCACTCTCCGAACGATGAATGACTTCATCAGAGAGCAGCTCGAGATTTCTGAGGATGCTAAGGATCAGCTGGAGGAGACCTTGGCTGAGACTCGGGAGCAGCTGGAGACTGAGCAGGTGGAGAGGACTCGAGTCCGGGATGAGCTTGATTCTCTTCGTTCTTATACTCAGGCTTTGGTGGATCCCTCTACTGGTCGTCCTCAGGACATTGTAGCCCTCCGACGGGCGCTAGATGCGAGTGAGGAGGCGCTCACGTTTGCGCATACTTCCATGGGGGCCATGAGGGTTCAGATCAGCGTTCTCCAAGGTGACAACGGAGTCTTGCAGACTGAGTTGGACTTGGTGCATGACGCTCTTGAGTCCAATGCTTCTTGGCTCAACCAGGAGGGTTTCCCCGTGGTCACAGCTCTTCATCAGATCGATCAGGTGATGGACTCTTTGGGTGCTAGGGCTCGCGCTATCTTGGAGGAGCATGATGAGGGTGATCCGGCCCTTTCCACTACCTTGGGGAGATTCTGCAGAGAGACCTGCATACGTCTTGGTCATTAGATAGCATACCTCATGTAGCAGTGAGTAGTCAGTAGTTTTTATATTTAAATGGTGAGTCATTCATAAATCCGAGTCGGATCATGCATGGCTCCCATTTTTAACTTCCAAGTCGATATATTTAGACATGCTTTCAAGACATCATGAAAAATCAAATGTATGCATTTATGAACTATGAATGAACGAAAGCACGTATTTTGTCTATGAATATCTATATGAAAACCTATAAATTTGGCTTTTTATGAATCATTGGCAAGAATTGAATGTTATTGTGGGAATGAATATGAGAATTCACAAATTTGAAAGAGATAAGCATGGTATGAATGGTTGTGAGAATTTAATGATATGTCACTTTGAAACTGGGTGTTTGGAAGGATACACTTGTGCTCCACCTCTTGATCCCCAGACATTCTCTTCATATCGAACGAACCGTATTGTTCAAAGGATAACGTAGGTCGTTCTTTCGTCGAAAATCTCTTCACCGCATAACAACCTCGATCACTAGTCTTGCACTGATTCGATGCCCGCCTTGTTGTGATACCGTTTTTTTTTTTTTAGCCATATATTACCCTCAGCTTACGCCAAGTCCAGCTTTCCACGTTACTTTTGCCTATGGCGCCCCTTCCGAGGTTTTCACCATACCCGTGGTAATTTCATCCGAGGGCAACGTCCTTACGGATTTTCGTTGCTTCCCGGGCCTTCTTCAAAATTATCAAAATAAACAAATTGGAACTTTGATGAATATTCCTCTTTGATTAAATTGACTAAAGTCATACATGGTACTTAATTACAGAATCAGAATTGATCGGTGACCGGAACTCTTCACCGTCCATATCAGCCAGAATGATTGCTCCTCCTGAGAAAGCTTTCTTCACCACGTATGGACCCTCGTATGATGGTGCAAACTTCCCTCGTGAATCTGATAGTGCCATGTTCCTCTTTTTCAGAACGAGATCTCCGGGTTGGAAAGTGCGAGGTCGAGCCTTCTTGTTGTAAGCTCTTTCGATCCGTCTCTGGTAGAGCTGTCCGTGACATAGTGCCGCCAATCTCTTTTCATCTATGAAGTTCAGCTGTTCGTACCGTGCTTGGGCCCACTCGCCTTCTTCCAGCTGAGTTTGTGACAGGATTCTCAAAGAAGGGATCTCCACTTCAACTGGCAGTACTGCTTCCATCCCATATACCAAAGAGTAAAGAGTGGCTCCAACAGATGTCCTCACTGACGTTCGGTAAGCACACAAAGCATAAGGCAGATGCTCGTGCCAATCTTTGTACGTTTCCGTCATCTTGCTTAGAATCTTCTTCACATTTTTATTGGCAGCCTCTTCGGCTCTGTTCATCTTCGGACGGTATGGCGCAGAGTTGTGATGCTGGATCTTGAACTGCTGGCATAGTTGATCCATCATGCGGTTGTTCAGGTTGGAAGCATTGTCGGTGATGAGCATTTCTGGCATTCCGTAACGGCATATAATGTTGTTCTTCACAAACCGGGTGACCGCGACTTGAGTAACATTCTTGAAGGAACATGCCTCCACCCATTTGGTAAAATAGTTGATGGCCACTAGTATGAACTCATGCCCGTTAGACGCCTTTGGGGTAATTGCACCAATCACATCCATTCCCCAAGCTGAAAAGGGCCATGGCGAGGCCATAGTGTGAAGATATTGGGGAGGTGCATTCTTGCTATTTTGATACATCTGGCATTTATGGCACGTCTGGACATGTCTGATGCAGTCCCTCTCCATTGTCAACCAGTAGTAGCCAGCTCTCATGATCTTTCGGGCCAGGAAGGGTCCGTTGGCGTGGGCTCCCATCAATCCCGCGTGCATCTCTTGGATCAATCGATTGGCTTCCTCTGCATCTACACATCGCAGGAGGGTGGCATCATGAGTTCGTTTGTACAGGATCTCTCTGCTCAAGAAGAACTGGAAGGCCATTCTTCTGATGTACTTCTTCTCATTTTCGGTCGCCCGTGGTGGATATTCTCTGTCTTGGATGAAGCGTTTGATATCGTAGTACCAAGGCTTGTTGTCTATCTCCGCCTCGACGTTCATGCACTCTTCCATGCACACACAGTATGCTGGGATATCTTGAGTCTCGATCCGCAATGGTCGCACATCATCCCCTTCTACTAGCTTGATTAGGCTTGCCAGTGTAGCGAGCGCATCAGCAAAGTGATTGTGAGCTCTTGGGGTGTATGTGAAGGTGACGTACTTGAACTTTGGGACTAGCCAGCTGATGTATCGTTGGTATGGGATGAGCTTGGGATCCCGTGCTTGCCATTCTCCGTTAGTCTGTGACACTATCAGCAGAGAATCTCCGAAGACTTCCAGTTCATAAGCACCGAATTCTAAAGCCGCTTGCAGACCGACGATGCATGCTTCGTACTCAGTCATGTTGTTGGTGCAATCAAATCCTAGCTTAACAGCGATAGGAGTTTGTTGTCCCTTTGGTGATACCAAGACTGTGCCAATCCCGCTTCCGACAGCGTTCGCTGCTCCATCAAAGTAAAGCTTCCACCTGCCGTGATTGTCTTCGTCGACTGTCATCACGTCCTCGTCTGGGAATTCTGAGTCCATCAGTTCTAACTGCTCAGACGGTTAATCTGCCAAGTAATCGGCTATGGCCTGTCCCTTGATCGCTTTTCGGGCCACAAATAAGATGTCGAACTCAGATAGGAGCACTTGCCATCGTGCAATCTTCCCAGTCAAAGTAGGCTTTTCAAAAATGTACTTGATCAGATCCATCCGGGATACCAACCAAGTGGTATAGTAGAGCATGTACTGTCTCAGCTTCTTGGAGGCCCAAGCCAGTGCGTAGCATGTCTTTTCAACTAACAAGTAACGGGTTTCTGGCTCCGTGAACTTCTTGCTGAGATAGTAGATTGCCTGCTCCTTCTTCCCAGTCTCGTCTTGTTGTCCCAACATGCAGCCCATGGATGCTTCTTGGACTATGAGGTATAGAATGAGGGGACGTCCTGGAGTTGGCGGGACCAGGATGGGTAGGTTGAGCAGATACTCCTTGATCTTGTCAAAGGCTCTCTGGCAGTCTTCAGTCCATTTTATCTTCACATCTTTTCTCAGTAGCTTGAATAGAGGCTCGCAGGTTGCGGTGAGCTGTGCAATAAAGCGAGCTATATAGTTAATCCTTCCCAAGAAGCTTCGGATCTCCTTCTCTGTCTTTGGCGCGGGCATGCTTCGTATGGCTTGAACCTTTGCAAGATTAATCTCGATTCCTCTGCCACTGACAATGAAGCCTAATAACTTTCCGGATGTGACGCCAAAGGCACACTTGTTCAGATTTAGCCTAAGCTGATACTTCTTCAGTCGCTGGAACAGCTTGTGTAGGTCTGTGAGGTGATCTGGTGCGGTACAAGACTTAGCAATCATGTCATCCACGTAAACCTCTATCTCATGATGAATCATGTCGTGGAAGAGGGTGACCATGGCCCGTTGATAAGTGGCTCCTGCGTTCTTTAGACCGAAAGGCATGACATCGTATACGAAGGTTCCCCAATGTGTGACGAAAGCAGTCTTGGATTTGTCTTCTTCGGCCATCTTGATCTGATTGTACCCTGAAAATCCGTCCATGAATGAGAACACGGCATTCGTTGCTGTATTGTCGACCAGGGTGTCAATGTGAGGTAGCGGAAAATTGTCCTTTGGGCTGGCTCGGTTCAGATACCGATAGTCCACGCACATTCTGACTTTTCCATCCTTTTTCGGCACTGGGACTATATTGGCTACCCAGTCCGAATAGGTTATCGTGCCCAGGAATCCTGCCTTCAACTGTTTTTCCACTTCCTCCTTGATCTTCAAAATGACTTCAAGCTTCATTCGTCGCAGTGCTTGTTTGACGGGCTTGCATTCTGGCTTCAGCGGAATCTTGTGGACCACTATGTCTGTGTCTAGGCCTGGCATGTCTTGGTAAGACCAGGCGAAGATCTCGTGGAACTCTCTTAACAGTGCGATGAGCGCCTCTTTTTGCTCTGTGGTGCAGCGGGTTCCAATCTTGACTTCTCTCAGCTCTTCACCCTCATTGGCCAGATTTACAATCTCTAACTCCTCTATGTTGGGTTTGGACCCTTCGTCTTGTCTCTCTAATGTCTCAAGGATGTCGTTTGGCAATTCGATTTCTTCGTCAGAATTATCCATGTTATCCAGTGAGCAATTCGTTTTGTTGTCAATTTCGGAGATGTGGGGATCGTTTGAGGTTTTGCGTGTAATCCTGGAAAGGATGGCGAATGGAAAAATTGGTAAGAAAATTAAAAAGGGAAGCCACTCGTTTTATGTGATGGCGGAGTGGATTTATTTAGTGCATATTGGAGTATTTGAGATAAAGAAATTCATGGAATAAACGCGTGAAATATCATTTGAAATATGAAAATGGAAATATTACAATGATGAAATGATTATGATATCTTGAAATCATAAAATAAACATAGAAACCCGAAATTGTTCGATACAAAAATTCCCGAGCTATTGGTATACTCAAAACCGAGTTACCCATAGCTGGGATACCACTTACTCATTGCTACTTGAAACACGCTGTAGCAATGGCACGTAGGTCCACGTCTTGGCATCTTCTCCCTGTTGGCAACGGCGGGTCGGTGGCGTGGTGGAATCCTCCTCCCCGGTGATGGTATGGATGCTCAACCCTCCAACCATGGGGCCAGCATATTCTTCTTCAGCAGCGGCAGTAGTGATAATGTTTGGTGGTGGTATCTTGATTGGCCCTTCTCTTTCTTCAGCAATGGCAGCGTTGTCTGGGTCTTTGG
Organism: Fagus crenata; assembly: GCA_014362285.1. NCBI lineage: Eukaryota > Viridiplantae > Streptophyta > Magnoliopsida > Fagales > Fagaceae > Fagus > Fagus crenata. Next base: position 17,696 of record BKZX01030621.1, on the reverse strand, counting down.
CTAGTAATGGCTTGGCCTTCTCTTCCTCTTCCTCATCGGCCAGTGCCGGTAAGGATGATATGATCGACTCTTCTTTGATCTCCACGGTCACCTCATGTACTCCTGGGTCAGGGATGACGTAGGGCTCTCCATCTTCTTTCAAACCCAGATATTCCAGAATCGAATGGGGGTTAAAGCGGTATCGCTCCAAGAAGACTCTTGCCAAATCCTCCCAGCCAGTAAGGTTCCTCAGCTGATAGAACCAGACGGCTGCTTGTTTTGACAGGCTCTCGGGAAATATCGAGATCATCAGAATTTCATTCTCCACATACAAGGCCATCTTCTCGCCGTACTTCTGCAGGTGGATTTCTGGATTCCCATTCTCATAAAATATTTCAAATTCTGGCGTTTCAAATCCGGGCGGCACTATCAGACATGGGAATTGAAGTAGGTCGGAGAAATCTATATCCCTCCATTCGTCAGTGTCATCCTCCATGAAGTATCCTTGGGCATCCCCTTCATCCATTAGGTCCTCGAGGTCTATCTCATCTTCCACGATGTCATCTAGGTTGGGCTCCGCGTACCAATCAAAATCTGACGGGTCATCCGGTTGATGGCTTCCTTCTGATGGTATTTCTTCTCTCCCCACTATCCCGTTCTCCATCAGATCGGTGACTTTCTTCTTGAACTCTTCGCAACACTCTAGGCTATGTCCTCTTGCCCCCGAGTGGTATTCACATGCATCCCCTGTTGATGGCCCTGGTGGCGCTTCTAACGGGGTGATGTGTCTCTGCTTCTCCAGTGTATAAAAGAGACGTCTCCATGCGATACGTTCTTCACCCCTTTCCTCTATTTCTACCATGTTTACACCTCCCTCTGGATGATTGGGCCAAGGGTTAGTGGTGATGTTAGGCAGTCCCTCGAACTTCAAGATCTCATGGTCAATTAGGTCTTGAACTCGATGCTTCAGCTATTGGCAGTTGTTCACTGTGTGTCCCACTTCTCCAAAGTGGAAGTCACAGGTCGCGTTTTGGTCGAAATCTCTCCTTTGCGGTCCGTTGTAAGGCCTCGGGACAACAGGCGAGATTAGGTTCTTCTCTATCAGAATTGGGTATAGCTCCATTAGAGGCATGGGCAGTGGTGTGAACTGCCTTGGTTCTTTCCTAACTAGCCTATTGTCATTGGCTTGGTTTCCCGCTGGTCTTGCCGCCATCTGGGGGACCGGGGCCGGAGTCGGAGCTTGAACTGGAGCTGGCATCGGAGTCGGCCTAGGTTGCATTGGTTGCATGGTGAAGGTTGGGAGAGCTTGCCTCGGTCTTCCATTGCTTCTCTCTATCATTTGCACATCTCCTTCCTTCTTCTTCGTTGGAGCTTTCTTGGCTGCTTGTTCGGCTAATGCCATTAGAGCCGTCATGTCCACTATCTTCTTTGTCTTCAAGGCATCTTCAATCCTTTCGCCTACTGGTATCAGGTCAACAAAGAACTGCATTTGTAACCCTATCATCCGGTCAAAGTAGGGATTCTTCAGTGTGTCGACGAAGATCTTGATCATCTCTCTCTTGTCCAATGGCGGGCGTGCTCGAGCCGCTTTCTCCCTCCACCTTTGGGCATATTCCCTAAAGGTTTCATTACTCTTCTTCTCCATCCTCTGCAGATCGAATCGGTCCGGAGCTATTTGGGAGTTGAACCCGTATTGAGCTAGGAAGGTGTCTGCCAACTCCTTCCAGTGAGATATCTTCTTCAACTGTGAGTACCATTCGGCTGCATGCCCTGTCAGGGTGTCTTGGAATGTCTGAATCAGCAATGGCTCATTGTCGGCGTAGGGTGCCATCTTCCGGCAGTACATTTGCAGATGGATCATGGGGTCTCCTCTCCCATTGTATTTTTCGAACTCCGGGGCCTTGAACTTGGGCGGCACCGTCATATTGGGAAACCAAGACATGCTTGAGAAATCTGTGTTTCAGAAAGAGTTCAAGCCCTGTATGAGTCTGATCTTCTCTTTCAGGCTATCAATCTTGCTGTCCAACTGGGAGTCTTTCCCTTCTGGCTTTAGTGGCGTCGGCGGCCTTAGTGGGGTGGCGTTGGTGTTGGAATGTCCTTCTGGCTCTCCTTCATCGTTGGCATCTCTATCATCTTCTTTCCTTTGGTTCTCACCATCCGCGCTCCGCTTCCCTATTAGCTGCACAAAGCTAAGGAGTTCGTCGAATTTCCGTTCAAGAGCGACCATCCGGATCTCTTGCTCGCTGGGTCCAGGTCCACTTGTCTCTCTAGCCATTTGATCGTGAATGCAAATACAACCTAGAGAGATAAACAACGTCAAGTTAGACTTTGAATTCACAATTGAGTGTATGACCTTGGCTTACTTTGCGGGTAAACCATGGCTAAGTATGTATGCGTATGTATGCTATGCATGTATGCAATATGCATTTGGATGAACAGACGAGTCTCCCATTTGGGTTGCCAAAAATTGGCGAGCCTTTCGGCTCATGGCTTTATTTTGAAATTTTGGGTGACCAACATCAATCAATATGAGGGTCCAGATGACACGAGTAGACATCTATAGAGTTGAGAACTCGTGTATGTACATAGTGGTATTGTCAACAAAGAAATAGGCTTTCACACCATTAGAAATTCGACGGGCCTTTCGGCGCTTGGTTCCATTTTGAAAGGTTTTTGGGAACCAGTGTCGATAGGTGTGAAGGTCGTATTCTTGGTTGACAGACAGCACAACGGGTAAGTACCTAGATTCCTATGTAGAGTTGAGAACTCTTTAGGGTTGACACATGTATGGACTTGTCAACGAAGAGATGGGCTTTCACACTATCAAAATTTGACGAGCCTTCCGGGGTTCGGTTCTATTTTGAAAGATTTTTGAGAACCGATGTCAATTAGTGCGAAGGTCATACTCTTGGTTAGACGTGACGAGACTCTACACGACCTCATAGAGTTTGGAGACTCTTGGGATTTACAGACATACTAACGAAAAGATAGACTCTTGCATTACCAAAAATTTGACAAGCCTTTCGGCGCGCGGTTCCATTTTTTGAAAATTTTTTGGAGGGAAACGATGTCGGTTAATGTGAGGGTCGTGCTTTTGGTTGAGGATGACATGACTCTATACAAGATGTTTACAATTGTATCAACGAAAAGGTAGACTATCACATCTTATCCAAAAATTGACGAGCCTTTCGGTGTTCGGTTCCATTTTGAAAATTTTTGAGGAACCGACGTCGGTTGATGTGATAATCGTACTTTTGGTTGAGGATGACTTGACTATGTACATGATGGTTACAATCGTACCAACGAAAAGTTAGACTCTCACATTACTGAAAATTTGACGAGCCTTTCGGCGTTCGGTTCCATTTTGAAAATTTTTGGAGGGAACCGATGTCGGTTAATGCGAGGGTCGTACTTTTGGTTGAAGACGACACAACTCTATACACGATAATTACAATTGTATCAACGAAAAGGTAGACTATCACATCTTATCCAAAAATTGACGAGCCTTTCAGCGTTCGGTTCTATTTTCGAAAAAATTCTTTTTTGGGAACTGACGTCGGTTGATGTGATAATCGTACTTTTGGTTGGATGAAAAGACTATGTACATGACGGGTACGAACGTACTAACGAAAAGTTAGACTCTCACATTACTGAAAATTTGACGAGCCTTTCGGCGTTCGGTTCCATTTTGAAAATTTTTGGAGGGAACCAATGTCGGTAAATGCGAGGGTCGTACTTTTGGTTAGGTACGACAAGACTACGTACATGCGTATCAACGAAAAGATAGACTCTCACATTACTGAAATTCGACGAGCCTTTTGGCGTTCGGTTCTATTTTTGAAAGATTTTGGGGAACCGATGTCGGTTAATGTGAGGGTCGTACTTTTGGTTGGATACGATACGACTCTATACATCCCATGTAGAGTTTGGAACTCTTAGGGTTTGAGTAGTTTACAATGGGTGTGGACAACGTGGTTATCCTATCCCTTTATCAAACAATGACATGCAAACAAAGGTTTAGATAGATAGAACCTGGCTTGGCTCCAATTACTTTATCACCACCTGGAAAATAGCACAACGCTTTTCCCTTGACTCATTTTGAAAAGACACATCCTACTTTTGGATATCCTATCTTAGGTTGGATGTTCACTCAGTTGGCTTTTACCAGAGCCCTCACAGGTAGGTTTTCTACACTACAGTTCACTATATGCAACATGGTATGACACAGCTTGGAATTCTGTTTCCTAAAGGGGCCGATGATCATGCCCGTTTCGTCCTCTCGAAGGAAGTCGAAAGGGTATTGGATCACCGGGGAAGCACTTGCACGCCCCCCTCGATCTCCACGGGTGTGAAGGGAGAAGGGTGACTTCTCGTGTTTCCATGTCCTAGATATAAAAGGGTTCGTGGTGGAGCCTGTACCAACCCAGCCCCACCTGAGTCCGGGTTCGACCCAAAAGTCCAATGAGAGTAAATGTCATGATTTTGAAAACAAAAAGGGAAAAGACTTTTTTGTACAAAGCATAATATACAATATGTGTTGCATAAAATAAATCTCTATCCTATGTTCGCAGTTTATATACAAGAATATAGACATGCTAAAATCAAAACAATATACAAGATGAAATAAAGAATGAATCAAATAATGAATACCAACAAATATATACACATGCTCAGCAAAGGAAACACCGAAAGACTATAGGCTTAAACCCTCTAAGTCCCCAGTGGAGTTGCCAAGCTGTCGACACCGGCGGAAAATCTTAAGCTCTAAAGGTCTAAAGTTATTTTTTCCTTTTTTATTTTCCTAGATACCGACCCCCATTTGGCGAGTGTGTGTGTGATCTCTATCTCTTTTCTGTTTCGAGATATGAGTTGTGTATGTGTGTGGGAACTTATATTCGTGTGTGCGTGTGTGCACAAATTTGGAGTCGCCACCAACCATGGGAAATTTTAAGGTGTGATTGGGCACCTACGTCTAATAGATTTTATCTAATTTAGACATTTACAACTAAATGATCTTGAACCAGAGATAGGTTCGGGGGTTTGCTTATGTGTGGGGAAGGTGTTAGGCACCCCACGACATCCGTTAAGAAACGGTTACCTCCTTCCTAATGTTTTCTTTATTTGCTAAGTCTAGGTTTGTTGGTTTTTATTATGAACAAATGTCCCGATTTCCGTCGTACGATATACCAAAAATGGCAAACGTAATGTGACTTCGTTCGGTTTTGTTTAGACTCTTTATTTCACCGTCCCTTTTATCTTTGTGTTTTTTAAGTTTCCGGGCATTTCGGTGGTAGGATGTACTTGAAATCCTATCACCTAGTGCCGGGACAAACAATTAATGTTTTTGATGCCATATTCGGGATCTCTTTACCCTTGATTTCCAAGGATAAAGCGGTCCGTCAAATGGCGGGGTTTTGGATGATTAATTCACACTTTGGGGAGTTTTAGGCCATGATCTTATGGGAGTTAGAATGTGTAGAATCCCTTACACGAAAGCACGTATCAGCCACGCCCCCATGTAAAGGACTCATACCTTCGTTTTTAACGCCCACATTACCATGTTTACTCTTTTTAAAATTTTCATGGCAAAGTGTATTTTAATCACATTTTTATATCAAAGCGAATAAACACTCAAGGCAAGTAATCACGGCATGTTTGCAGCATATAAATTACAAGAATGAGTATGAAAGCAACTAAAATATTCAAACAAGCAATCATGGCATGTTCGCAGCACACAAATCACAAGAATGAACGTGGCATCAAAATGGTAAAACATTCAAGAATATAATCACGGCATGGTCACAGCACATAAATCATAAGGATGAATGAGTATGGGATGACCACAGCATATTTACGACGTAAAAATCATAAACATGGAATGACATGAAAATGACAATTATTACGACGTGGATATAACACTCAATTGAATGACGAAGTGTAATTTATAACAATACGAATGAATTTAAAGAAAGGGTCAAGACCTCGTGGGGTCGGGGTCCGATGCTATTGAAAGACTTACTCGAATCTCGACCCCACTATAGGATTTACATGAATAAAACACGGCAATCCAAGAAGAGGTTTTCAATGCCTTTTCGGGCTTACACGAAGGGTTAGTGCTATTGAAAGACTTACCTAAACCTTCGATGCCAAATAGGACTTATATGGTAAAATCTATTTGAAAACGGGGTTTCAATACCTTTTCGGGCTTACACGAAGGGTTGGTGCTATTGAAAGACTTATCCAAACCTCCGACGCCAAATAGGACTTAAATGAGAAAATCTATTTGAAAATATGGGTTTCAATGCCTTTTCGGGCTTACACGAAGGGTTAGTGCTATTGAAAGACTTACCTAAACCTTTGATGCCAAATAGGACTTATATGAGAAAATCATTTTGAAAAGGGGTTTGCAATTTATGGGTCCAACGCCTCATGGATTTACATGGGGTTTAGTGCTATTGAAAGACTTACCTAAAACCGCCAATACCGTTTGGTATTTTCACGCCCAAATCAAAATAATGAAATATGAACAATATTTACAACAATGTAGTAAATAATGTAAATAACCGGGTTTGAAAAAGAGTGTTTTTGTGGGTCCAATGTCGTATGGGTTTACATGGGGTTTAGTGCTATTGAAAGACTTACCTAAAACCGCCAATACCGTTCGGTGTTTTCATGCCCAAATCCAAAATAGAAAAGGGAATGGATAGACAATATTTACAATGTGGCAAATAATGAAATAAAGGCAATAAATAAATTTAAAGCATGACGGAAAGCAATAAATGTATTTAAAGCGATAATGGAATTTAAAGCAAGGGATTTTCATGGGTCCAATGCCTTATGGAATTACGTAATGGCTAATGCCTCTTTGAAGTCTTATATATACCATCACGACCAATCGGGATTATCACGTCCATTTTTATGGGGAACGGGGATAATAACAACGCAATATATTCACAAGTACGTAATAAATGTAAATAAAGCGATAAATGAGTTTAAAACAGAGATTTTTCCAGGGTCCAATGCCTATGGAATTACATGGTGGTTAAAACCTCATTCAGGTCTTACATAGTCCACCACGACCAATCGGGGTTATCACGTCCATTTTTACGGGGAACGGGGAAAATAACAACACAATATATTCACAACGTAGTAAATATAAATAAAGCAATAAATGACAATATTTAACATGGGGGGAGTGCATTTTTCGGGTCAAGCACCTCGTGGGCTAACATGGTTGTCACGACCTCGTTAAAGGTCTTACGCGCGCCGCCAAAGCCACTCGGGTTTTGCCGTACTAAAACACACGGGAAAGGGGGTAATCACAACAAATGTTCACAAGTACGTAGTAAATGTAAATAAAGCGATAAATGACAATATTTAACATGGGGGAGTGTATTTTTCGGGTCAAGCACCT
>BKZX01030597.1:0-10411 GCA_014362285.1 Fagus crenata | reverse complement strand
CAAAGTTTGCGTGTGCACAGTGCACGAATTGTTTGTCAAGAATGACCAACTTTTTTCCACACCAACTTTTTGACTCTCTTATATATCTTAAGATCAGTTGGGAATGACAAATTCTTCTAGGATAAAGTTCATCGTAATCCCAATGACCATTTAAGGCATTAAAATTAAGATTCCTATACTATAATGTCAATGGGATGATGCAATTTGCGACACCTAACCATAAGAATATGAAAAGTAAAAAAAAATATATATATATATATTTCCTTTCATTATCCTGTCATTTTTCTCCACACCAACTTTTTGACTATCTTATACATCTTAACATCAGTTGGGAATTTTTTGCAAGTAATGACAAATTCTGGTTTAGCAGATTCGTGGTCCTCTTTCTAGCATTCGGACTTTAAGTAAAATGCTATCTGTTCAGTTGAAGAAAAGTGAGATTTCTTATGACCTTGTCAAAGATATACTTGTGCAAGGTGATCATATGAGAGATACCCTTCAACAACTCCAAGATGCGGTTTACTTGACAAAGGCACTCTCTCTCTCTCTCTCTCTCATGCATAGATATGCTTAGATACACATGTCTATGGTCATGTCAATGTCATCTTGGCTTCTCTTATAATATTCCTAAGGTGCCATTGTTTTGTTTAGATGTATTTGTATTCCAATTAAGTATTTCGTAATAACGGTATTAGACTCCACACATGATCATCGCTGTCAGGAACTCATTAGAACACTAACCCAATTTCCCAACTCTTTATTTGACTATTACTTGCATATTTTTTGGGAAATTGTTGTAAAATAAAGGAGAAATAACAAGAGAAACGAAGAAGAAAAACTCTTTTGAAAACTTTCTGATTAGGTGGTCATTCATACCAAAGAGAATTCTTTTATTGAATTCTAAGTTTTCTTCTATATATCTCATACAAAACTGAAACCACATATATATAGTAATTCAAGTGTACTATTTATATAATAATTCATGTTACTATGGAAGTGTACTATTTACTCAATAATTCATTGTCAGCAGCAATCATTTATTAGCATCTTCTGCAATGATTCATAACACTCTTCCTTGGATGACTACTCACAAAGAATAAGCCTCGTTAAAATCTTGTCAAGGAAAAATTTAGTGGGATAAAAACCAGTAGAGAAAGAAAAAGAGTATAGTATTCTTGTGAATCTTTAAGTGCCTTTGGATTGCCTCATTAAAATCTTGCAAAGGAAAACTAAGTGGGAAAAAACCTTAGTAAAGGAAAAAGAGTACAATCAATACATATCCTTCAGAGTATTTACTCCCCCTCATGAGTATATAGATCTTCAATTGTCAATGAAAAGATCATTGATGCATGTTAATATTACGAACAATCTTCTTGAATGTCGTAGTTGGCTAAGTTGTCACTTGATCGTATATGTTTGACATCAATATCACCGCTCTTCTGGAGCTTATGTGTATAAAAGAATTTTAGGTGAGATGTGTTTATTTCATGAATTGCTACATCTTTGTTTGCTTAATAAATCTTCATGTAATAGCAGTATTGTCACAAGTGAATAGTATTTTGTTTCTGATCATCATTGGTCTGGATCAGAAAGATATCATGCGTCTGTATTTCCCATTAACTGTGGATTTGATTTGTAAGTTCAAGTGCAATTTGCAAAATACATCATAGTATCAATTGTACTAATATATGGTACTTCAAAACCAAGAATTTCTTCATCCTTTTCTTGAGGACGAAAATAGTCCTTTTTAACATCAAATGACCAATTAACCATTGAAGTATTCAAAGGATAAGTTTTATTTCAAGTCTAATGGGGAGACTTCAAAGCGACAGTAGGTTAGAGTGAGAGCACGGACCCCTATAACGCTATATTTATATGATAAATATAGGGTTTTAATGTAAATTCTAAACCCATAAAGGATTTACCTGTACGGATGGTATGCATTAGTGATGTGTACAGGGACACACTAATAACCACATTCCCACCTTGTCAATTCCCCAATCTATTCAATCACTTTAATTTCTCACTTGATGATAAGCTTACAATATTAAATTCGATGTATAAAGATGAAGTTTGTTAATGAAAGATTTGTACACCCGCAATTGGTGATATGTTACTTTTGAAAGATTAGTACACCCACCACCCAACATGCTCATAATTGTGACACTAATTTGGAATGGGTGTAAACATAATAAATTAATTTAAATTAGGGTCTTAATTATAAAAACATTAAAGTCATGATTCTATAACTTATAATGGATGCCCGCCATTAGATTACGATCTTCTAGAGTTTTTAGAGTAACTTCACCATAGAGTTTCTAAAATAATATTCATTTATTTTCAGATGAGTAGATTAGATTTTGTCATGCTATCAATAATTTAAATGGATTACGGTGATATTAAATTTTACTTAAATGTTAAATAATATGATAAAATCCAATCCACTAATTTTAAAATGGATGAAAATGATTTTATAAATTCTATAATAGAGTTATCATAAAAACAACTCTAGATAATCCTAATTCGCTACAATTAATTTATGTCCATTTCTTACTTTGAAACAACCATGTGAAAGCAATGGTTCGTATTAAATGTCTCTACCTATATATCTTGATACAACCATATGGAAGCAATGGTTCATATTAATTCCTTCTACCTATCTTTTTAGTACGAAAGCTTCAATGAATTATGAAACCTCAATGGCAACTAATATCGGTTCTGCTTAGCAAGTGTTTCTAAGAAAAGTCTTCCCATGTCACTCCAATTAATTTTACCACAAGACCTTGACTAAAAATATAAGACACAAATTAAGAATTACAATTGGGAATAGTTTTTAATTCTGTGTTCATACCTGTTTACATAACCATCTACCATTCACATTGACCATAAAATCACTGTCATTTTCAAGACCTTATGGTTAGAGCATACGACATTCTATTATATGACTAAACAAAGACCCAAATGAAACTAAAATACTTACCCACATAGAGTTACATTTTGAATATTAGAAAAAGACATTGGAATTTGGACCCACGTATGAGGTATCAAGGTTTTCCTTTCCTTTCTATTAATTTTCTTTAAATTATAATTTTTGGTAGGTGAAGTATGATCACAAAGAAAATCTACTGAGGGCTAAGTCATGACATGAGCTTGACTTCCTAGTGTTCTCATTTCAGCTGAGTTTTTAATTAGTTTATGCTACTTAAAAAAATATATTATATAAAATTATAGATTACCTCAAAAAAGTGAGACTTAAAAAAATCTGTACATTGTTTTGTTTGGTGAAAAAGAAAAGCTATACCAAACACATTAAAAATAGAATTTTTACAGGCATATTTTGTTTTAGCATAGGCAAGAGATTTTAAAAAAAAAAAAATTTGTGTTACGTTTATCTAATTGGATTGAAAATGTTGTCACAGTTAAATTGGTGACAATAATGAAAATCAGGTTTACTCTCTGAGAATTCAAGAAATTAGTCATCTAATTCATTTTTCTTGAAAGCAGATAAAAAAATTGACCTACTCATTTGTGAAATCTCAAATCTCACGTTGAGATCCATTTGTCATCAAAATCCAACTAAATTTTCTTTTTTATTATGAAAAAAATAATGGCAAGGCCACGAAATTCTTAAGCTCAAACTTTCCATTTTTCTTCTCCTAGAAATTAAAAAACCAATTACACGATCCAATTCTAAAAGAATTTCTTCAAAATTAAGTGATTCAATGTGTCTATCCACGTTTTAGTAAATTGGAAAGGGTCCAGCTTCAACCTATTTATTAGTCTATGTTCTCACTTCTTAGTCACACTTTCTAACAAAAAAGAAAAAAGAAAAAGTGACACTTTCTACCCAAATTTAATCCCCTATCAACACCTAGTCCAAATGCAGGTTGAAAGACCTTTATAAACAAGTCACCAAAACTCCAAAAGCCAAATCTGTGGGCTACGAAACCGCTATTGTTATTAATTGAACTAGCGGATTTGAGTATGCATAATGCCATATTTAAGGGGTTGATCTTTGTTTACATGAAGTTGGTCATTTAATTATTGAATTGCAAGAGTTAGCAGTTTTAATTCATGGGGTTTCATTCCTTATGGTGTCCAACTCTTGTAATAAAGGTCAAGAGGTTTGTATCCATTTTGAGAATTAATGTTCAAATCTTCTCTCATCCCCAACCTTCAAATTAAAAAGAAAAGTTAGTAGTGGTGAAACACTCATTTAAGGTATGGATAGAAAGAGAGTTCTCAGGAAATCACAAGGATTTTACATTTTAGAAGAAGACTTAGCCATATTTTAGATTGTGTTTGTATTGTTGTTCCTATTAATTTATGTGATGTTATTATTGCTTAGATATGTTTTACGCCATATCATGTTGGGTTTAAGTGAGTTAGGGTAGTGACCACTCCTATAACCCCAATATTTTTTTCTTTTCAAAAGAATTAAAAGAAAAAGTGTGCTGTTACTATAGTCTAAAGAAAAGTATTAAGTACTAACCCATAAATTCAAAACCATAAAGAAGGTAAAGTTAACCCTGGGAATTGTGATACACCCATGGTTTTAAAAACTAGACTGGAAAGACAACTGCAAAGGAGGGTGGTTCCCGTATCACTGGTCAGACCGGTGGTTGAACCGGTGATGTCATAATTAATTTAATTAATAATTTTAAAATTATATAAATAAATATATATTAATTTTATAAGTTATAACTAATAACAAATAATTATGTGAGTCTCTTTTTTCACATCTTTTATTAAGAAAATAAAAACAAAATGTAACTAAACCTATTAACATTACAAAATTATCATCCTAAAGCCATAGAGATAATAATGCTTCAATAAATCAAATAAGTTCTAAATGTTGTACATAAATAATCCTTCAATAAAAAGGATGCTTCATAAAAAAATACAAATCACTTAATGCTAATCTATTCCTTACTAATTAACATAAATGCAAAAAGTCAAAAACTTAAAAGGAAAAAAAAATCACAAATGACATCTGCATATAATTAAATATGGTAGCCCAATATGCAATTTTAAACCATAATTTCATTTATCATGTTGGTGGCATTTGACGAAAGGTTATTAATTGAAAACGGATTTGGATATATATATGAACATCATTACGATGAAAATTACGCTATTGAGTTTATATAATTCTATTTATATTTAATTACACTAAAGTTATATTGATTTTATTTTTTATTTTTTATTTTTATCATAGCTATAAATTTAGATAATAATATGAGATAACTAGTCATTTCCAGATTTAAAGTATTTTCCATAAAAGAGGTGATTTTAGCATACCACATATTTAGCAATATTAAATGTAACTTTTGACTTTTCCAAGCCAAGAAAGCAATTAGCTACCTGCCTATTTATATTTTATACTTCTAAAATAGTATTTACAATAGACTATAACCTGTGCAATGCATTGCTCTTTTTCATTATTTTTCTATAAATATGTTTCTAACAAAGCAACTTATCTAAGAAAAAGGAAAAAATAATAACAATAATGAAAAGGAAAAAAAAAAAGTGTAAAATAGAAAATATAAATAATTTTTCTTTGCGCTTAAAAACAGAAATAATCATTTTTATTATATCTCATCAAATGAATTATATTGATTTTTATTAAGATAAAACTTAGGTACAGTTCCTTAGGTCAAATACATTAGGTTCATAGTTGAATTCAAATACATTGAATTTAAATATTCTTAAAAAAGATAACATTGTTTGTGTTTCATTGATTAATGCAACAATGTGTTTGAATTCAATTAGAGAATCTAATATACCTAACCTAAGGAACTGTACTTAAGTTTTATCCTTTTTATTATATTTCATCAAATGTATTATGTTAAGTTTATAAAGATAACTACCAATAAATTTCTAGCCTAGTTGCATCAGTTTCTTTCAATGGGGGTTTATATTACGGGGTTGTATTCATTTAGCAAAAAAAAAAAAAAAAAACTCACTTCATATCGTTTATGAATTTCAATTACTTTGGTGAATCTCAATTGTTTCATATAGAATTTTAAATGTTCAAAGGTTTCTCATTTTTGTTTAACTTACAACACTTTGCTAATATAAATAAATAATACAATTTGTCACATATTTATCTCATCTTTACCTTTTTTGATTTTCTTTTGTTTCTCTTTTCATCTTATTTTGGGCAATTTCTTTATTAATAATCACATAAAAAATATTTGTGACCTTAGAAGTCCATTATATAAAAAATTGGTCTACGAAGATAAAAATGGAAATGTCATTTTAAGTCTAACACGTATCTTAGGAAAATTTAACACATAGAAAAAAAAAATGTTAAGATGTTATTCCCTTTGCCCCTAAAAAAAAAATAAAAAAAAAATAAAATCTTTGAATGACTTTTTTGGTTATCTCTAAATGATAGTTCATGGATAACTTAAATCTGAGATAATTTAAATGTTGCCTCATCCATTCTAATATGAGTGTTGGAAAATAGTTTATACTTAACACTTATCCCCCAATAATATATTAAATAGATAGTTGTCAAGTTATTTAACATATCCAATTGTATAAAAATAAAAAGATCAAGTAAAACAAAATTTTATATGTAGTTAAATAGTATCAGAAATTGTATAAAAGAAAAAAAAAAGAAGCCTTTTTTGGTTGCAAAAAATAGAGGACTACAACTTAACCAAACAAAAATACTTCGAATGTAAAATATACATATTGCATATTGCGTAGAAAAAGACATCCTAACTATATCCTCCATTCTCTTTAAGACCAACTCAGCTAATGCATCTACATCCATGAAAAAACAAAAACAAAAACAACAACAACAACAACAACACCATATGACCAAAATCAATTGAGATTGCTAAAAACATGAGACACGTTTTACTCCACCTTTTAAGATCTATTGGAATATTTTCATAAAAATCATTATATTCAAATCTTGAGTAATTGGTCATTTAAGTGGAAAATAAAGCATCAGTTTTTAATATGAAGAATTGGTTTTAAATTGAAATTGAAATAAAATAATAACATATTTAATAGCATCAGTTTCTTTTCACTAATTTCAAAATTTATTAGTTGATTCTCAATTATATTTGACAATTTATTATCAATAACTATTGACAACCATTATTTGGTATATACATAGCAACTTTTCAAATTGTTAGTATGGGTTCATGGTTTTTTCAAACCAATAGTAATTGTCATGAGTAACTACTCATATTATTATGTCCAAAACATTTATGTTCAATATCAATAACTTACTGTCCAGAACGTCTATATTCATAGACAAATATATTTACAATGAATAATATTGTATAGCTCATGAGGCAAACGGAAAAGAGCTTTGAAAAATAAATTAAATGAGAAGGCTCCTTCTTCCACCTATATATATATATATATATATATGATTATTCTAGTTGTAAAAGACACAGAAACAATATATTCTAGCAGTTGTTTTTTTCTCTACAAAACAGTTTTCACAATTTAGATTATCAATACACTTTCACAAAAATATATTTTATTTTGGGTAAAAGAAAGAACTATTTTAAGAGCTTCTCACTTTACAAGTAGTGTAGACTTGCAAAGGAATACAGCTAGGTGGCTGGGCTTGTTGTATCCTAGGGATGGCATGCAAAATTATTGTCTATTACACTGGAAAATTCCGTAGACGGCGTGTATCGTCTCAAGAGAGCGACCTAGTCCATGCCTCAACTCCGCCACCTCTTATTAGTAATTTCATTTGGTGAAAATAATAACAAGTTTCAGGTAATATTTCTCCTTATATTTTCCAACAATCAATTCATTAAGGTATCTCATGGCAGAAGAACATTCTTTTACATAATTAAAGCTAAAGTCATATAATTCATAAAAGAATTTTATATAATAATTCAATTGAATATTTTAAAAACATGAGATTCTGCCTCATGATCCTTTTCAGTTTTCACGAAGGTATATTGTCACACAATGACTATCATCATTGATTTAATTTTTAAAGCAAAAAGGAAACAAAACTTTTATGGTCAAACCACATATACAGTAAAAGTATCATTTTTCGATGTATCTGTAAGTATTAATAGCTATTTAGCATTCAACTTGGAAAAAAAAAAAAAACCAACCTAATTGTAGCACTTTATAATCTAAACAAATCTTTGCTCTTTAAACAAAGAAAATATAATTTTCAAATATGCAATTATCAACATAGCAAACACATCAAAAGGGGAAGAAACCTAACCTGAGAAAAGACGAAAATGAATGTAATACTTATGTAAACTTTATCTTGCCCAAACTCTTATTTTCACTTAAATATTAAATATAATATAAATTGATACAAACCTGAAGAAGAAACAACACAACATCAAATAAATTTTGGGATACCAGGGATCAAACAAAACCCACGCCCTCACAGAGGGGTGTGGGACTTTTTGGGAGAGAGGAATGACCACTTGGGCCATTCACCCAAATTGAAATTTAAATGCATATTTGAAATAACATATATTGTGTTTAACATATTTGGCTTGAATATATCTATTTATATCTGAATTAATTAATAAGACCATTTAATTTATTAAAACACATGACTAATATTAAACCAAAAGATTAACATATGGCAAATATTAAAAATATGAGCATTTAATTGGAGCATATAATAGGGTAGTGGGTATTTCATTTATTAATGGTGTAGTTTTTATTATGGGGTACTGGGTATTTAATTTATTAATGGTGTTATTTTTATTATGGGGTAGTGAGTATTTAATTTACCTAAGATGCTACGTGTCAAGCAGAAGACGTTGCCTTAAATGCCATGTGGCAGAAAGATGGCAACGTCTTCTGCTTTAATATATACTAGTCGTGGACCCGCGCAATGCGCGGATTTTTTTTCATATGGGAAAACCAATAGTCTGCCTTAATAATTCTTCCTCATTTTTAGATATCTACCAAATGTTATTTGTGTCTTTAATATATCTGTTAAAGTGACTATTCATATATGGTTATGTTTGATTGAAGTCAAATTGTGATTTTTCACTTGTATGCAAACATAATATAGATGCAAACATATCCAATATGCTTGTATGATTAATTTTAACAATTTATATTTAAGTTTACAAACATAATGCAGATGCAAATGTATTGTTCAATCACTCTCTCTACTTTGTTTACATTATTTTTGGGTTTACTCGGTGCTGGTTGTGAGCAAGTGTACAAAACAGGAAATTTAAGAGGAATAAATATTGAATGGCTATATTAAAACTATAAACGGAGTGATATCTTATAAGTTATAAATAGAATGAAATACAGAGAAATTTAAAACACAATATTGCAATATGCAGAAATAAATGTATGCATTAAAGGCTTGACCTAAAATGATAACCATTTATTTCAAAATATTATAATGGTGTACATATACATAAAGCAATTGTAAGTCCATTCGTGGCTATTCTTTCATTTTATTTTCTTCTATTTTGTGTGTGTGTGTGTGTTATAATGGTGTATTAATGATAATGAGTGCTTAAGAAACTCTCTCTACAAAACACAAAATGTGTGCAGAGATTAAGAAAAAAATAACTTAAAGGTGACTCCCTACCACTAAATGCAAACATTAATAAAAAAAGAAAAGAAAATTTAAAACTTGATTATTCGATTATATATCTAATATACATATTTGAGAAACAATTGTATTTCAAACTATATACTTCATCAATTTGTGTTAGTAGGGTGTTGCGTGTCTTTCTAAGATTAGTCAAGGTGAACGTATCTACGAAACGTAAACCCAAATACCCAAGGTTATAAAAAAAAAAAAAAAAATTATACTTACTCAATTTAATGTGCAACATAATAGACTAAAGAATTAGGTTGCAGATAATGAATATGAGAAATGAAGATACAGAACAAATGCACAAAATAAGAACAAAACATATGGAAATCATTATACAAAAGCAAACACATGATAAAATTAATATATAACTCAAAATAAAAGTATATGTGTTTGCACATGTCTTATGTGCATTGGAAGTAATATCAATATATATAACTGCAACCATTTAATGTTTAGTTATACAACAAAAAATGTAACGTTTAGCTATCAAGGAAACCACACTTATGGCATGATTAATGGGTGTTTAAATTTTTGAATTCAAAAAGGAAATTGACAGTCCATTAATCATTCCGAAAATTGACAAAACATAAATTCTAATAGGAATAAATATTGAATGGCTATTTAAGTATAAATGGAATGACATATAATAAATTATAAATGGAATGAAATATAGAAAAATTAAAAACACAATATTGCAATAGGCAAAAATAAATGTATTAGAAAATATTAGTTTTGATTCATTGATACATATAAAGTCAAATTGCCATCAACCATACTTCAGCCTATTTTTTATTTCCATTCTTTTTTAATCACATTTGCACAAAGGCT
>BKZX01030589.1:0-19254 GCA_014362285.1 Fagus crenata | reverse complement strand
TTCTGACTGAATTTAATTATGTGGTTGTATTAATTAATGTAAGAATGTATCTCTTGTAACAATTATAACAAATCATACATATAACAACGGGATGAGCGGATAGCATATGTGAAGTGCCAAAAGAGTTTAGAATTGAATCACATTGTATTCATTCATTGGGTTGTTACATCATCCATGTGTGACTTGATATAATTATTACAAGAGATGCTTTCTTGACCAATACATCACAAAATGGAGTGATTATTCAATATTCTAGGCGTATAAATAAATGCATACTCTTCCTCTTATATGAACAGTGAGTTTCACTAATCAAATTCATGGTGGGATCCACCACTCTATAAGAGGAGAGAGTACACATTTATTTGTACTCGGAATAATCTTCCCACAAAATGTGCATTGAATTTAATGGAACCACATTATTGAATTTAATTATAAAACCTAAGATATAACACCTTAAGAGAAAATTATTCAGTAGTTCAGTCACATGAATTTAATTAGTAGGACTACATTTATATGGTGGGACTCACCACGCATTTATTTTTAGTACTAGACTATTGAACAATCACTCCACCTTAAGAACTTAAAAAGTATAGAATTTAATGATATAACATTTTTTTTTTGTTAAAAATTTAATGATATAACATAGTTAATGATTTCCCTCAAACAATTGTGTGGTTACTTTGAGTCCATGACTTTCATACAACTAGCTTTAGTCTTTACAATAAGATAAGTCCTATGGTTACATATATACATTAACTAGGAAATATCTAAAAGAGATTGAGATTAACTGGAAGATTTCATAGTTATCTTTATCTTACTAATGATCTTCAGACTTGATAAAAAATAATCAAATCCAATTAATTGAGATGTGTCACCAATGACACCGATTGCATTAAACAGTTGTTAAGCCAGCACTTTTTGAGGAGGCGGTATCTCGTATGACGGACATATATGTGTGTAATAGGAGATAATTTTTCCTATTTGAGGCCATGCGGGCTAGTTGTTTAATCTAAACTGTACTAATTGTTTAATCATACCAAAGCTTCTGCCGAAGCTATAGACAACATTGACCACTATAAAATGACTATTGGGATTTGGGAAGGTAACCAAGCTCTGACATTTCGCTCTGAAGCATGGCTGAGGTGAAGCTATATGGAACATGGTTTAGTCCATTTGTTTACGGAGACATATGGGCATTGAAACTAAAAGGTGTCTCATATGAACACATTGAAGAAGATCTGGACAACAAAAGTCCTCTGCTTCTACAGTACAGTCCCGTGCACAAGCAAATCCCAATACTTGTTCACGGTGGAAAACCAGTTTGTGAGTCTATGATTATCGTTGAGTATATTGACCAGACATGGCCACAGAACCCCTTGTTGCCCAGTGACCCTTATGAGAGAGCCATAGCTCGGTTTTAGGTAAAATTTGCTGAAGACAAGGTATATTTATATGTTTTGTATTTACATCTTGTTATACTGTTAGCTCAGACACACGATGAGTCGAAATGCTCATGCCAAAAGTCAATGGTCACCTCGTGTCTTGTTTGCCTATTTTTGCGAAATTAGGAGATCATTTTTCTTGATTCTAGCTAAAAAGAAAATCATTTTCAAAATGTTAGTTTGACATTGAAACCAAATATCACGATAGTACACCACACATCTTTATTTTACATTTCAAATTTATAATGCATCCCAAAATAGCCAATCAAATTTATATCTACAGACTGCCCAGAAGTCCGTATTACTAGCAACTATAATCTTAAACATGCAATTGCATTATACAACAAGGATTTGAAGGATTGTATAGCATTCCACATAATTCATATCCTTGCTTGTCCTGGTGAGACTTTGTCTGGCCCTAGGAAAGTGCACTTGGGGTTGATAACAGTCGAGAAACCATGTGCATAGTTGGTCTACATTCTGGATTAGCATGCAAACATTCAATTGCCAACTTTATGACAACTATAAGTTGACTCTCAACTTGAAGTGTCGGAGATGGAAGTCGTATGTCTAACAAATCTTTCGACAATAAATTCTCCTCCACAAATGAAACAGATAGAATGGAGATGATTTCACCAGGATGTCTTCCTTTGATTACTTCAATAGCCAAAACTCCAAAGCTATATACATCACATTTCTCAGTTATCTTCATTGTATATGCAAGCTCTGCAAAAAGAACGAAATATTATGCCAATGTGTTCATGTGCCTTGTGTTCAATATTGATTAAAAAATTAAGAATATTACCTGGTGCAATATATCCATAAGTGCCGGCAAGTGAAGTCCAATTGGATGAGTCATGATTAAGAAGCTTAGCTATGCCAAAGTCTGAAACATGAGCCTCATATTGAGAATCCAACAAAACATTTTTGCTTGATATGTCCCTGTGAACAATTGGTGGTGAGCACTCATGATGCATGTAAGACATAGCGTGAGCCACACCTTTGATGATATTCAACCTTTTATTCCAGTCCAATTCTTGAGCTCCTTCATCGTTGGATAAAATTGTGGCCAAGCTACCCCTTTCAAGGTATTCATAAATCAAAAACGAGTGTCGTGAATGTGAACAAAAGCCATGCAATTTTACAATATTTCGATGTCGGATTTCTGTCAATGCCCTTATCTCATTAAAGAACTCTTTTTGTTTTGCAACCTCACCATCACATAAGGATTGGAGTTTCTTCACTGCCACTATGCTTCCTGATGTTAGCTTTGCTTCATAGACAGTTCCTTGTCCTCCTTTCCCAATGCAAAACTTATCATCAAAACCCTCGGTCGCGTCAATGATTTCCTTGTACATTTCCTTTCCATCGAACGTTGATATCGAAAACACCTCTTCATTCTGCATGTTATTTGTTTGGTCTGTATGTGGGTGCTTCCCTTTTCTTTTCAAAATGAAGAAAATTCCAAGGAAAACCAATACAAGTGAAAGTGTTCCCAGAAGAGGGAAAATGATTTTGTATCCCTCTTTCGAGGTATGACTTCCTTCCTTACAGTGTTGCAATATTGTAACATTTCCACACAACCCTTTATTACCTTGTAATGCTTCTATGCCAGCATCTTGAAATGCTCTGCTATTGGGAAGAGGACCCTCCAACCTATTATAGGATATGTCCACAAACGACAAGCCACGCATTTCTTCAAAAACAATTGGAATGAAACCAGAGAGATTATTGTGGGAGACGTTCAACATCTCCAAACTTTTCAGATTGCTAATTTCTGAAGGTATCTCTCCTTCGAGCAAGTTATGACTCAAATCTAGCTGGGACAAATGAGCTAAATCACACATTTGACTTGGAATGTTGTGGCTAAACTTGTTGTTGCTCAAATTCAAATAGTGTAGCTTCAAAAGGTTCCCCATATTTCCAGGAATCGACTTGTCGAATCTATTGTTGGATAGATCTAGATACTCAAGATTTGTTAATGATCCAAGCTCTGGAGGTATAGCACCAGAAATTTGATTTCCATTCAACTTCAGGTCCGATAAAAGAGTCAACTTCTGAAATTCCTTTGGAAGCATCCCAACTAATTGATTAGAGGAAAGATCAAGTAATTGGAGTTGAATGGAGTTTCCAATTTCAGGCGGTATGCCACCACCAATATTATTCCCAGCAATTTTTAGGGTACCTAGTTGTGGGCACTTGCCCCATTTGTGTGAGATTTCACCATAAAATCTATTGTAGCTTAGGTCCATGAAGTCTAGGTTACTATACACACCAAAATCTTTAGATATATTTCCAGAGAGTTGGTTTTGGTCAAGGCGGACTCTAATCAAGCTTGTGCAATTCCTCAAGGTTTTCGGTATTGGACCTCTGAGATGGTTGTCATTTGCAGTTAAATTTTGAAGAGAACCACTTTGGCATAAGTTTTGAGGTAAAAAACCACTGAAGTAGTTAAAACCCAGCGCTAAATGAGTTAGCTTCATCAAATTTCCTATCTCTTGAGGTATGGGACCAGAAAAGTGGTTATCACGGAGGTTTAGAACTTCTAAGTTGCTCAAATTACCCAAGAAAATTGGAAGAGTGCCATTTAACTGATTTGCGCCCAGTGTAAGTACAGTTAAGGACTTCAAGTTTCCTAATTCTTTAGGAATGGTACCAGAAAGTTGATTGTAGGCTAAACGTAAGAGAGTTAGGTTGGTGAGAGCACCTATTGACGTGGGAATCGAGCCTGAAAGATTATTTTTAGCCACTACCAACCATGATAGCTTTTCAAGGTTTCCAATACTAGAAGGGATGGGACCTGTTAGATTGTTCCTACCTATGTGAAGCTCAACTAAATTGGTAAGTTTTCCGATTTCTGGGGGAATGAAGTCAGAGAGTTGATTATCATAGAGGCACAAATAAGTCAAGTTGCTTAAATTACCGATTTGTGGTGGGATTTCCCCTGATAATTTATTAGAGGACAGATCAAGATATATGAGTTTGGAGAGGTGACTAATTTCAGTAGGGACTGTACCAGAGAGTTCATTTATGCAGAAATCAACATATGCAAGATTAGGGAGAGACGAGAATGGAAATTCATGGAACGTACCTTTCAAGCCTGAGTTTGTAAGGTTTAATCTAATAACACTTCCTGCTTTGTTACAAGAAATGCCGAACCAACTGCATGGGATTGAAGAATTGGTTGCATTCTTAGGAAGAGTCCATGAAGGCAGGGGTGAGTGGGTATCATTTTGAAGAGTGGCTTTCCATTTGAGTAGAGCATTTGCCTCTGCCTCTGCCTCTGCCTTTTCATTCACAGAAAGAGAAGCAACATGGAAATGGAATGAGGAATGGAACACGGCCAACGTGGCCAGAGAAAAGAGGGTAAGTACTTTTTTCAAGCTAGACAATGCCATGGTCTTTGTTTTACAAGTTGCAAACGGGTTCAAAACTCTACCTTTATATGTCAAAGCCACCCCGTTAATTTCTTGCTGACTATATACAGGTGTAAGACTTGGATGTTTCCGCAATCAATTTTCATCCTTAATTGGCAACAGAAATAGGGAAAGCAGAAAGTATCCTTTACTTTAGGTCGAGTATTTAATTATTTTAATATAATTTTTCGTAGTATTTAATGTTTTATTAAATAATATATTATATTAACAAAATAAATATTAAGATGGATACACGTGCCTATCATCTGCCAGGCTCTCACTTGATACTTATAAACTTGTATATCATTTGCAGATGACTCTGTATAGACTTCCGTTTTTTTCCCTTTTTCTTTTTCACACAAAATTTCCACAAATATCTAGCTGCATATCATCTTCCTTATCACCGGTCTCATGCTTGAAGGAACAGTAGTGCACTACACGGGTGGTAATTCGAAGCTGATGAGCACCACATGTTCAAGGAAAAAGGCTTCTCAACCAGGGGTAAGGCTAGGATTTTGTCTGCGTGGGTCGTGGGGCAGTGGGGCAACTAAGAACTCATTAATAATATCAAATTTGTAAAATAAAATTTACAAAAAACTATATTTTACTACATGTATCTCCAATAATTTAAGAAAGATAATGAATCACATCAATACATATTAACATCATTATAAACATTAAAAAATTCAAAATCTACAACCAAAATTACTTTGATATGTAAATATTAAAAACAAAAAATTTAATTCTAACAAAAAATTTGCAAAAGATAAAATAAAGATCATACTTTTTTACTTTTTCCCTTTGTAAAACCCAAAGCTAGGAGAGTAAATAGTGATGACGCGTGAAAATATGAAAATAGGGAATTCCGTGACCTTAAAATCCTTTTACAATGAAGAAAGTCACAAAATAAAGGATTCCTCTATAGCTGACAAAAGAAGTATCAAGTAGGGTAATTGTGGAGAACACAGGTTGTAAAACTTTTTGGTTTTTTCTCTTTTGGCTTCTTTAGCAAGCCTTAAGTATTGAGCATACGTGGCAAATACATATCCAAGTATTGAGCATCTTTATTTTTTATTACTTTTTTCAAACGTTCCCAACAATTTATAAAATTCTAACGTAATGTCACAATCTTTTATGCAAATAACACAACACGGACAAGTTTAAAATTTTTTACAACTTATAAAAATTTTACATTGACCCAAAGTTTTTTTTTCGGAATTCAATAGGGCAAGTGCCCTCCACTGCACCCATGCTAAATCCGCCCTTGTTCTCCACAACAAGCTCTCCTCTAACTGTGATGGTCCTCCACAACAAGCTTCTACGCCTTCTCATATCAAATTCGTTATCCAGCTACAACATGGGTAAAATAGCCATTGTCTCATGCCCACCCATTCTCCTCCTTGTTTTCTTCCTAATTTGGGAGGATAAAAAACTATGGACCCGGGTGGATATATCATTTTCTCCCCACTTTTCCTTTCTCCACTTTCTTTCCTCTCTAAAATCACCCAACCAAACAAAACCCTAATGTGGAATTTCTATGATGTTGTCCTGACTTTAAATATTTGAATCTAGGCCACCTGCTTTAAGGAAATAGATCCATAAATTCATCAATTTCCAGGAATTTTCCTTATATTAGTCCAACGTCTCTATTCCAAACTTATGAATACCGTAAGAATATCCGTTTTAGATTGATCAAAGAAGCAAAACTTTGGTATTTATTCAAGGGTAACTCAACTAGTCCGGCCTTGGATGTACTCCCCAATGGTCACTAGTTCAAGTCCCTTCAGGGCCACCTACTCAAGGCAAAGCCTGGGTTATTAAAATATATATATATATATATATTTATATATCGGATGAGTGAGATGAAAATTTCAAAGAGTAACTTTTAATTTCAATCGTCCTAATGGATATTGCACGCTATATACATGTGAATGATCATTTGAATCGTCATGTGTAAAGGAGTGGTCCCTAAAAGGTCATTTTCATAGACAACCGTGCAAAACTAATAAGTGGCAGTGCAATGTCACATGTGCCCTGGGGGTAGAGAGGAGCAAAGTTGTCACGTGCTATGAGAAAGCAACACATGTCCAATCATTAAAGAAAAGGCGATTACCGGTAGACCCAGTTTATTTTTGTTGTTGTTGCTTTCTTGACCTTAGTGAACAGGTGGGACCATGGGACCATTCTATTCAAGGGTGGTGGGACCTAGAGTGGAGGAGGGGGCAAATCTTCGCTAAAGTGTTAAGAGTGTGGTTGGATGGAGGGAGAAGAGAAAGGAGTATAGGAAAGTGGATAGAGTTGGTTTGATGAACCTTGGATGGTGGAGAATGAAGGGTTTGAAGGGATTTGGAGGGGTATTTTTTACCTTTACAAACCCCCTTATTTTTAATTCCACTAAATTGGGGGAATTTGGGGGAACCTTGGATGTTAAAAAGAAAAAATTTGTTAAATTTTTCCTTATGGTATCAATTTATGTATTCTTTTTTAATTAACAAATGAGGATCATAATTGTAAGTTTATATGATTATTCACCTTTGCTCTCCTCCCCTAAAACATCTAAATAAATGAGAGATGTATCTATTCTCATTTCCCCTTAATTTTTAAAACATCCAAATAAGGGAAAATGGGTAACCATACCCCTCCACTCTCCTCTCCTTTCCTCCTTTACCCTCTACTCTCATCTCTCTCCAAACTTCCTAACACACTCTTACCCTACACTCTCCTTTGCCTCTAAACTTCAAATACACCCTAAAACTTGTGACGACATAAAGTAAGTAAATTAGTGAAAATGGTGTGATTATGAACTTATTCTGTGGGCTATATACTTCAAACACAAAGGAACAAGAGGTGCCATTAAGCTCATGGAAAATTTACATGGCATTTTATCTTTTGAAAACAAAGGTCGATTGGTACATACAAACAGCCTCTGTAAGGCCACATAAAAAAAAAAAAAAAAAACCATAAATTTTGCCACAATTTGGAATTGTGGTAATATGTGAGTGGTCAATAATCAGCATAACATACCTCAACCAGGGGCGGAGCTAGAAATTTAATTTAGAGTGGATACCTTTTGACAAGGGTGGAGCCAGCAATTTCATCTTAAGGGCACCATAATTGTGAAGCTATATGTGTTTTTTTCATCCATATTTATAATTTATATAATTCATAGGGTTTTATCAAAAGAAATGAAATTTTTTTTAGAACGGAAAGCTGGCAGGCTAAAGAAAGGAATGGATCTTAGCTAAAAAAAAAGGAGGGGGATAGACTTTTGATTTTGATAAAGTAACAGGATGTTAGGTAATTTAATTTATCAAAAAACATTAGTGGGAAAGATTAACCTGTTACTTAACTACATGAGAGTGGATTATTGTTTCATTTAAGAATTATTTTATATGAAAATATTATAATAATATAAAAAAAAAAAAAAAAACTTTTTTGCTTTCTCTTTTATATGGGTTGTTATTATTAACTAAAGGGATGATGTTTGTCATGGAAAGGAAAAAATGGAAAAGTTTAAAGTAACGAATGGTGGGTACATGAGATGATGTGATGGAGGAATAGTCAAGTGGGTCATCAATATATAATTTATATAATTCATAGGGTTTAATTTTCAAGTCTAATATTTATATAATTTTTTTTTTTTTTTAAGTAAGGTCATTTTTGGGGTTGGGCTGAGTTATGGGTAAACACTTTTTAAAATTGAGGGTAGACACATGTCCACCCTGATCATAGTGTAGCTCAACAAGTTGTGCCAAGAATTATAGTTTTTTATGTGGTCCTAGACTTTTTCACATACAAAACATCGCGGAGTCAACAAGAAAAATGGAAGCATCATACCGGTAAATAATTTAGTGAATGAATCAAGAGAAAACTTGCGTTCGCCAAGCCTATATGATGTTCAATTAATGATGTAGACCTTAATGTGGAATTTCTAAGATGGTGGGTCCTGACTTTGAATTCATACATATGGCAAGAAAAATGGAAGCATCATACAAGTAAACAATTAAGTGAATGAATCCACACAGCACAGAGAAAAGAAAGTGAATGAGTCAAGCAAAAACTTAAGTTGGCCAAGCCTAATCTGATGTTCAATTAATGATGTAGACCTCAATATGGAATTCAAGATCCTCTAGAGTTCTTAGAAAACTCTACCACATAGAGTTCCCTTAATCCTAGCCTTTTATTTAAAATAAATGACTCAGATTAATGCCAACTCATCAATCCACTAACTAAACCCTAAAAATAAGGTTTTTTTTTTTTTTTAAATATATCAATAACCTAAAATTTATGAAAACTAATGCCGTTAGAGGGAATAACTAACATACCCAAAAAAAAAAATTAGAGAAAAGAATTAGATATATATGAGTAAAACTCATATCTCCACCGTCCCAAAAAAATTGTATTATAGAAGAAAAAGAGTTTAGAGAGAGAAACAAAAATATGTAAACAAGCCGTACCCCAAGTCAGATTAATTGGTGAAGATGATAAAGAAAGTGCAAAAGTTATGAAATTTTTTTTTTTTTGATGATCCTAGATGGAGTTTGGTGGGATTGTGTTTTGAGTTCTGCCTCTCTTTGCAAATTAGCGTGACTATTTTTTTCCTCTAAACGTTAACGTTAATAGATAGAGTCTGTTAAAGTTATTTGTTTTGTTTCAACTCTTTTTTAGGGTTTAGTTAGTGGATTGATGAGTTGACATTAATTTGAACCATTTAATTTAAATAAAAGACTAGGATTATGGGAACTCTATAAAAACTCCAGAGGATCTTGATCCTGACTTTGAATATTTGAATCTAGGACCTTAATTATGTGGGAGATATAGATGCATGAATTTCCATCAATTTCCCTTGTATCACTTCAAGGTCTCTATTTCAAAATTCAAACTAATTAATACATGACAGAGAGCCAATTTGGATTGACGAAAGAAACTATATTTTGATATTGGTCAATATCGATCTACTCGTATTTTACAACCCACATGTTTTATTTAAGAGATTTTTAAAAATGCAAATCCATATTCCGATTCAAATATAATTTTCACTACCATCCCTAATTGATCAATATGAGGAAAAAAATACATATCGGAGAAATGAATGTCCACCTAGAGACATTCATTTTCATTATAGGTGGAGGAAAAAAAAGAAACCTCTTATTAGTAAAGAACTCGAAAAAGGTGGTGAAAAAAAATAGAGAAACGAAGATCTAACTTTTTGAGTCATTGTTAAAAGAAAAATAAAAATAAAAAAAATCAGAATTTCGACAGTGGCACAGATCATTGAAAAAAAAAATTTAGAGAAAAGAATTAGATATATATGAGTAAAACCCATATCTCCACCATCCCAAAAATTTTGTATTATAGAAGAAAAAGAGTTTAGAGAGAGAAACAAAAATATGTAAACATGTCGTACCCCAAGTCAGATTAATTTGTGAAGATGGTAAAGAAAGTCCAAAAGTTATGAAATTTTTTTTTTGATGATTCTAGATAGAGTTTGATGGGATTGTCTTTTGAGTTCTGCCTCTCTTTACGAATTAACGTGACTATTTTTTTTTTCTCTAAACGTTAACGTTAATAGATAGAGTCTATTAAAGTTATTTGTTTTGTTTCGTTTCAACTCTTTTTTAGGGTTTAGTTAGTGAATTGATAAGTTGACATTAATCTGAACCATTTAATTTAAATGAAAGGCTAGGATTAAGGGAACTCTATAAAAACTCCAGAGGATCTTGATCTCGACTTTGAATATTTGAGACTAGGACCTTAATTATGTGGGAGATATAGGTGCATGAATTTCCATCAATTTCCTTTGTATTACTTCAAGGTCTCCATTTCAAAATTCAAACTAATTAATACCTGACAACATGAATTTCCCCATCTATTTCCTGGAATTTTCCTTGTATTACTTCATGGTCTCTATTTCAAATGAATTAATACATGACAGAGAGCCAATTTGGATTGACGAAAGAAACAATATTTTGATATTAGTCAATATCGATCTACTAGTATTTTACAACCCACATGTTTTATTTAAGAGATTTTTAAAAATGCAAATCCATATTCCGATTCAAATATAATTTTCACTACCATCCCTAATTGATCAATATGAGGAAAAAAATACATAGCGGAGAAATGAATGTCCACCTAGAGACATTCATTTTCATTATAGGTTGAGGAAAAACAAAATAGAGGGCTAACTTAACAAATTTTGGGGTTTAGGGCAAAATATTTAAACAGACATTTAAATATTAATTTGATTTTGATATTTTTTATTTAAAATATATTTTTCTTATTTTTTGAGATGTAAAATTACAAGTTAAGTTGATAAGTTTTGTTCAAAATGATGCGATGTGATAATAAGTATAGATAAGGTGCAAACTTGTGGAGATTAATAAAATTAAAAATTGGAAATAAAGAGATAAGGCCTGAGGAAACAAAAAATAAGATGGAGAACAATAAGGTAAGCAGTTAAACGTTAGATTTTATTAATGGATTTATATGCTATTAAATCTTATTTTAATTTTGTTAGGTGTATTTTGTCTCTTTGCAATAGTGTGTTTTGGGATACAATGGGGGACCTTAATCATTTCAATTCGCATTTTAATAAAAAAATGCTTCTGAGTTTTGATACATTAAGGGCATTTTTAATGGACAATACATTTTATTGGCCAATAGAGGAGACCTTAATTTTTTTTATTTTTTTTTTCTGGGTGAAGTAGCCTTCATTAAAATGTTTAGACAAATAAGAATAATATTTCGTATTAGTTCTTAGGGCGGTGGGGCCTTCTTTTATTTGGGGGCCTTAGGTGATTGCCTAAGTCGCCTATACGGTTGAGTCGGCCTTGTCACTTCAAATAGATCCTGAATTTGAATATCCAAATCTAGGCCTCCTGCTTTGATTATGTTAAAGATATAGATGCCAGTCGCAAATGCAATATGTTTTGGGCCCTTATATTGTTGAAAAATTTATGTTATATAGGTTGCAATGGCCTTTGTGGTCTAGTGGCACCTCCTGGCATATTCCATGAGAGACGTTCAGGGTTCTATCCTCCACACTGGGGTTGCTTGCTAATTGTTATATAAAAAAAAAATATAAAAAAAATTGTGTTATATAGGTTAGGTGCATAGAAGCAGACATAGAGTCAAGGGCGGATCCAGGAATTCAATTTAGGATGAGCACCTTTTAATCCCAAAGTTTAATAGGAATAATACAAAAAATGCTAAAAGCCGATATACATTATATATATATAACCAAAAAGTAACAGACAAGAAGCTCATTATAACCTTTTATAATTGATTTTAATGTGTGTTTCATATTTTGAAATCGTGGCAATTAGAATTGGTAAGTTTGATAGTAAGAGATATATATATATATATATACCTAGAAAAAAAAAATTTTAAAGAAATTAGGGTTATTCTACAATACTCACTCTTTATGTGAGTTTGGTACCCACTCAATAGTTGCCATCATATGTGATGGTAGTGCTATCCAATGTGATGTCGGTACTCTCTAATTTTATATATATTAAATTTAAATAAATAAATAAAATTTTAGGGTATCAAGCAATATGATCATAGGTACCAACACATGTGGAGTAATTACCATCATGTGTGACACTAATACCATCAATTTGACATTTTATCTATTAAAAGCATTACATGCACCAAAAAAAGTGCAGGTATTGTAGAATAATCCAAAAAATTGAGGGTAGACACTTTATGAAATCCAATTATTTTTTATATATTATACCTAATAATTTAAATATTAAAAAAAAAAAAATTTAAGTGTGTGCATACTGGATCCACCCCTGCATAGAGTCCACTCCCAATAATCTGTATCTAGTAGAACATACATAATTCTTAAGTATTTCTTTTGTTTATGGATAGGAGTCAACAGAACCAACCTAAAAACTGATAACCGAACGAAATGAATCGAATAAGTCGATTCTAGTGGCCTGCGATTTGGGGCTCGTTCAAAAACAAAAAACCGATGGTTTTGTATGGTCTTTGGTTGTTGTTGTTCAAAACCGAAAAACTCTTAACCAAACCGAGGGTTTTTTTATATATATTTATCATATATAATATATTAAAAATCTCTCTCTCTTACACACACACACATATATATATATTAAAAAAATTAATTTATTATCTTTATTAACAATAAATAATGGATCGATTGCTGGATAGATACCTTTGGAAACTAATCCTCTTGATAGTACGGTAGTAGTATCGTTGCTTTTACAGAGCTTCCTTCTTGTATCATCAAACCTTCATCCCAAAAACTGATAACCGAACGAAATGAATCAAATAAGTCGATTATGGTGGCCTGCTATTTGGGGCTCGTTAAAAAAAAAACTGATGGTTCGGTGCGGTCTTCGGTTGTTGTTGTTCAAAATCGAAAAACTCTTAACCGAACCGAGGTTTTTTTTATATATATTTATCATATATAATATATTAAAAATCTCTTTCTCTCTCTGTCTCTGTCTCTCTCTCTCTCTCTCTCTCTCTCTCTCTCTCTCTCTCTCACACACACACACACACATATATATATAATATATTAAAAAATTAATTTATTATCTTTATTAACAATAAATAATGGATCGACTACTGGATAGATACCTTTGGAAGCTAATCCTCTTGATAGTACGGTAGTAGCATCGTTGCTTTTACAGAGCTTCCTTCTTGTATCATCAAACCGTCATAAGTACCGCCATATCTGGTGAGTGGGGTTCCCCAGTTCAAATATGGGTGTCGCCTAATCAACCAAAAAAATATTGGCATACCTCATTATGTTTTGCTCATATAACTTATGTACACCAATTAGTAGGTATGAGAGAATTAATGTCGGATCCACAAGGACAAATGATCGATTTACATATATATATATATATATACATTGCACAACATTAGCATAGGATAATCAAAATCAGATACTGACTACAGTCGAGTTTCCTTGCATGCCTAACACCTACCCCACGCGTAATCGAACCCCCAAATCTGTATTTCTGGCTCAAGACACAATTTGACCCAGTTTAGATTAGAGGAGCTACACATTGGGTAAAACTAACTTAAATTCCAGGACACTTGATTAGTGTTGAATTTTTTTTGTTTGTTAGTTATGAATTTATATATATAAGTACTTTTTACAGGTACAGCTGTATTTTTATTAACTTTCAATAAATAAATCATGTTTTAGAATCTACGTACACTTGATCAATACATTGAGCCATTCCAAAATAAAAATAAAAATCTACTCTATAGTTACAAACACTCAAGGATTAATGAAAGACTTAAAGGATCCTAAACATACACGAGAAAAAAAAGTTATTCTCCAAAGTTATCCTCCAAACATGTTTGTTATAATGTCCCCTAACCTATTATGTGGAAATTCATAAAACTATCCACTAATATTAAATCATATGACTCATTAAATAATTTAAAAGTAATGTTACGGATATTACAAAATACAAAATTTACTATATAACCTTACATGATGTGTCACCAAGGTTTTCAAAATCAAGATTATGGGTGGTAGAATCGTGCAATTCTAAAATCCTACCCTATAAAATCAATCCAGATTGAAATATGATCATTCAACAGGTGGAATCGCTGTAGAATCGCGAGCCGAGTTGTAGAATCAGTAAAATCGCAATTCTATAGGGATTCTACACGATTTATTGCATTTGCTTAAATTGAGTTTTTTGCTTATTGGGCCACCAATCCTCACCTTGGTCGGTTTTTTTTTTTTTCTTATTTAATTAACTCTTGAAGTCCCCAAAATCCCATTATATGAAAAATAAACAAATAAACAAACAGTTTAATAAAAAACACGAAAGCTAATCCTAAGAAGTTTCTATTTCTGAATCTGAATCCCCAACTTCCCTTTTTTCAAAGAAAGGGACTATGTGAACGAAGTGATGGAGACAACGCCAATTCAAAGGAGAGTGACGATGTCGGTGCTGCAAGGGAGACGATGTATGTGCCCCAATTGTGCTGTTGCCAATTTCCATAAGCAAAAATAAATTTTGTGTTCTCATTTCTCATTGGGTAATATGATCTGACTTGGACCTAGTTTTCTACAGAAATCTTCTAATTCTTTGAAGTCTAAAGTCTGAACTCAGAACACTTCATTATGATTTTTTTTTTGGTTCAATTGCTTTTCAAGTTTTCAACATTTTATTCCATTATTTCAAATAACTTGTGTTTAAGTTTTTACCTAGTTTATTTGCTGAGAAGTTGCTATAACCTATTGTTTAATCTTTGTGTTCGTGTGAGGGATCGTGTTCCCCCAATCCTATGGGGTCTCGAGATGTTGGGTGAATGTCACCATGAGGTGAGTAGATTGGGTTGCACAGTGTGGGCCCATCCTAAACACATGTGGCTGACAGTACGTCGTAAAGAAAAGGATTCACCATATGGCTTAGGTCCTGGAACCCCATTTACAAAGGTACTAGTCTTGAACTAGGTCTAGAGCTAAGGTATGATTTTGGTAAGGTGTTAAACATCCAAGAACGCCCACCCTTACACGTAGCCTTCATTCATATTGTTACATTATTCTTAGATTATATTTACTAAGTTAGCCCTTAAACATCCAAAGACGCTTGTGCACTAACTCTAATAAAGATAAACCACCCAAAGCATGTGAGAAAAATGATAAAGAGTACGAACTCAAAATGTCGCAAGAAATTCAATTCTACCTTACGTAGCATACAAGAGCATGTTATGTACAAAAGTGAGCCAAACAATATGTGAATCATCCGAACATGTGAACGTAGAAGAAAGCATGTGAGCATGTGAAAATGAAAATAGGTTGAACATGGAAGCATATGAGCATATGAAAACCAATTAAGCATGTAGGTTGTAGACACAACAATTTATACCAGTCAATACTTATGGTCCCTAGTCTCAATGATGATTACCCAATACTCTCGTAAGACAATGTGTGTTGAAAACCATCAAGAATCTTCTAGAATTTCGAGCTAAAATAGTCTTTTGACCTAAGAGGTGTACACTTGTAGTGAAGAGGCGCACGCCTTTAAAAGTAGGCACACGCCAGTGCCGCTGGTCAAAAACCCTAATCATAAACCCTGAACTGTTTTTCGTTTAGAGGGCCCATAGTTTACTTCTTTTTCAAGCAAACCTAGGTCATTTTTCTACTAAATTTTTCTACTATAAAAGGAGCCTCATACCTTAAAGTCAAAACACACCTCAAAGACCTGAAAGAAACACTGAAAAGGTATTCAAGAATTTAGGAGAATAGTTTCAGAGCAACAAAGCCTTGCAAGTTAGAGAGAAAAAGGTTGTAGGCACCGCATTTTGTACCCCCTACAACTTGAGTCCCCGGTCCCAATGACGAAAATACTAATCTCTATCAATATGATCAAAATTTTGTTTTAAGAGTAAAAGATAATTTTTAGTGACTAAGGCCTAAGAAATCAAGTCTATTTCAAAAGCCCAGAGAGCCAAGTCCATTTTTGAGAGCCCAGTGAACCAAAAAGCTCAAATTGTCAAATTCTGACCTACGTAGCGTACACCACTTTAATATAAACGTACGCCACTTAAATACAGGTGTACGCCACCGCCATAGGAAACCTCAATTTTTAAAAGGTTCGAGCAACAATTAGGGTTGCCTCCTACAACCCTAATTACCCTTGTTTTCAGCTTCTAGATATATGGTCGATGTTTGCCATCCTTATTGTCATGGGCTTGCGCCTCTACCATATCTAGCCAAGATTTAACTTGGCATTGAGTTTCACCAAATATAATTTTTCTCCAGTTCAATAACCTGGTCCGACACAACTTAATCTTCTCAGTTAAGCGATACATAGGACTCTCATATTCCTCTTCCATATTCCACAGCTGTTGGACCACTTCCTCACACTCTGGATCAACTAGCCACTTCTCTTCAAATCTATGCAGCTTTGCCTTCCATCAATGATGTATCGTTGGGCCACCCATTTCCACCAAAATGGGTGAATGATCAAACATGAAAAATGGTAAGTGCATTACTTGGTATTCAACAAACCAATCAGCCCACGACGGATTAGAGAAAGCACTATCAATTCGCTCTTGTACATTTGCCCTACCGCCCCTATTATTATCCCAAGAAAACTCATACCCTCTAAACCCTATATCAACCGAATCACATCTGTTTAATACATCACCAAAGTCCACCATACGCCTCAATGGTCGATCAGACAGCCCCATTTTCTCCTCTTGAACCAGTATCTCATTGAAGTCTCCAATCACCAACCACCGAAACGAAGCCATTCTATTCAAGTGATCAAGTAGCGCCCAAGATTGCCATTTCCCATCTTCCTCAGGTCTTCCATAAAATCCCATCAACCTCCATACTCTACCATCCTCCATACATATATGAGAGTCAATATGGTGCCTAGAAAAAAAAATTATTTCAAGATGAACTCCCTCTCTCAAAGCAATGCAAGTCCCCCACTTCTTCCATGGCACAAGACTGTGAACGCATTCCGAAAACCAGTTTTTACCTAAATCCATTCCAATTTTTCTGCATCAAGTTTTGTCTCCATGAGAAACAAAACCTCACGCCTTTGAGACTTCACCATATCCTCCTCGTTCCAATCTGCAACATACTTTAATTTCTTTGTATTTCCAGAAAAGTGAACATTTGGGTCATAGTTTTCTTCTCGTATTCTTTTCTCTCTAGCAACACTTTTAATCGTATTTCCACTCACCTTTTTCTGTTGCATGGGAATTGGCTTCCCAAGTCTTTTCCATTTCGGTGGGGCCCCCGCCTCCTAAGTAGATAGGGCCTGAAGAGCTTCCCTACCAACCCTCTCTCCTGTCTCTTCTATGCACATGTCAATGTTGTCCCCTTCCATGTCAGGTTTGCACTGCTCCACATATGTGCCAACTTCCCCTATTACAAGTTTATAGTCAACCTTTACAAAACAAAAGAGAGTCTAATAGCACTAGCCCTCTAGAAGGAATGTTTGTCTCATTTGCCTGACACCCCCTGTCTCCTTCACCCTATTTTTCCTCTTTCGTGGTAGCTCCAGTGTCTCCCACACTATCCAGTCCTCTTCCCCCCAATTTTGGGTATCCCTCCTTACCTTCATTAATTGGTTCTGACATAACCCTTCCTCTATCACTTTCTTCCTCCATGTGATTTAACTCACCAACCACCGCCGTGCTCTCCATTGACTTGGTGATTAAAGTGTTGTCTTCAGTCGTGATGTCGCGTTTACCACCGTGCTCCCTTTCCTTATTCTTGGGCTCACCACTCCCATAACCTTCAAGCAAGTACCTCCATCATCTTGCCTCCAAAACTAGCCTTCAACCATTCCCCATACTGAGGTGCCTCATTGCCTTCCTTCTCAAATTGTTTCTCACAGTTCCTTTCTTCGTGACCCAATCGTCCACATCTATAACAGAAGGAAGATAACCTTTCGTATCTGTAATCAATCCATACCTTATCACCCTTCGAGCTTGTCACAAAACTGCCCCTCCGAAATGGTTTGTCTATTGGAACTTCCACCCTAACCCTCAGATATTTCATTTTTCTGACGTCGCCTTCCACTAATCATTTGAGATAAATCTACCGATTCTATTCCTAATATCTGCTCCTGCTTCCTCTGACAACATCTCAAACTGTAAACCCCACACCTGTATCCAGAAGGTCATGTGAGACAAACTCATATTATGGCTACTAAGCCCTTTTCCCATTTGCATAGTAGTAATAGGTTATTCTCGAAGCTCCCGGGGCTGTTGTAAAGGACCCAATCCAGTTGGAATTGGGTTGGAAACTTGAACTGTAGAATATCATTGCCAACCTCCAGAACTTTTAAAGTCTGGCCCCATTCTCCATGCCTTCCACAGAGTTTCTTTCGCTGCTTTCCTGTTGAAAGATTTCGTAGTCAGAAACCTTCCAAACACACTCATCATGCATTCCTCAAAAGCCCTACTCCTACCCGCCTCAGATATTGGTATAATTTCCTCCTCATGGGTTAACCTAATTTTTTGAAGTCCCTCCACTACATCACAATCTGTTCCCATTTTTCCCATCATGAAAAACCCAAGCCAAAGTACACACACTCACCTAGCATAAGCTAGAAGAGAGTTCAACTCACACAGTGGCGAGAGAGAAGCTCCAACAAGAGGAGAGCCGGTATCAATCTCTTCTTGAAGAATTGAATTACGTAATTGGAAATAAGCATCTTACATAAACTAAATGCTTGACTTGTAAAGTAATTTGAGGTTTCATTAAGGTGGCGTAATGTTTGGTTCAGTGATTCCATGAGGCAAGACAAGATGGTCTATAACAAGTAATGAGATCTAAGTGAATCATAGGTGATGTGAATAGAAATAATAGGTTTTGCATCCTTTCTTTTTTTACATGATGAGATTCCTTTTTTCTTTTTCTTTTTTGT
>BKZX01030585.1:3471-14275 GCA_014362285.1 Fagus crenata | reverse complement strand
TTCCATGCAAGAATTCAAGATGGGACTTTGGAGCTCCCGCAAACTCAACAAAGGGTCCATGTTGATCCATTCCTCAAGCACAAAGGCAAAGCTACTGTTTCAGTGATAATTCATGGCAGTACGAGCGACATGGACATGAGTGAGTCTGCTGCCACAAATCCTGCCATGCCACCAGCAGCCATTAGAGCCCTACAGAGGAATCTGAGATTCAGATCTCTTTTTGACCAGTTAGGGCTGAACCCCGAGGCTCGGACGGCAGCCACGGAAGCAATCATGTCTATAGCAGCAGAATCTGGAACACACTGCTTCACAGCAAAAGCGCATGCCAGTCGCCCATTCTTGGAAACTACCAATGCTATCACCTTTACGGACGAGGACATGGATGTTCCATACCCCGATCATCGACGTCCACTCTACCTTGCTGCCACAATCAATGAAGTCCAAGTCAGACGAGCCTTGGTGGATACAGGATCCTGCATCAACCTTGTTCCTCTAAGTACACTGCAAGCAGCAGGAATTTCTCAGAAAAAGATCCAGGGGGCTCCCATGGAAGTTAGAGGTTTTGGGGGTGCTGCTGAGTATACAAAAGGCCATATTCAGCTGGTTCTAAAAGTTGGGCCAATCATTGCCTTGACGAGGTTCCACGTCATATACTCCGTGGTCCCATACCACGTGCTTCTTGGAAGACCTTGGTTGCACAAGCACCAACTCATATCTTCAACCTATCACCAATGTGTAAAGGGTAGGCTGAATGGAAAACCTATTCGTATTGCAGCAAACCCTACTCCCTTTGACCAGTCCGAGTCTCATCTCGTGGAGGCATCTCTCTATGATGAAATAACTCCTGCCGGGGAAGCGTCACTCTCTAAACCAGTTGGAACCCCACTCCCCAGGTGGGAAGACATTAGGGACGACCCTGAAGTGGACTTGAGGGAATTACTGGAGCGAAAGAAGAAACGTAAGGAGGAGGCCAGCACCAGCAAAAATCAGCCACAATGTGTACGGGTCAAGCTACCCGATGGACGCATTGTTTACCGATTATGAAGGTGCGGGGGGCCTGATTGTCCCCAACGAGAAGGCCCTGAGTCAAAGGAGGGCTCTTCACAGCCCTCATGTTATACAGTGGACGAGGAAGACAATTCAGAGTTGGCAGATGTAGCAGGGAAGTCTGCTATGACAGAGGAGACTATTGCGACAGATCCCAGAATTTTTGCCAAGGAAAAACTTGAAGTTATTGATTTGAGCAGTGACCCCAACATCCAAAGACCAGTTTCTATTAGTACATCCTTATCGACCTCAGAAAGAACACAATTGGTGGCATTATTGAAGGAGTATCAAGACATCTTCGCTTGGCAATACAATGAGATGCCCGGAATAGATCCCACCTTAGTTGCTCATTCTTTGAATGTTGAACCGGGGGCTAAACCTGTTGTACAGCCAATGAGGACCTTCCACCCTGAAGTTGAAGCACAAATCTCACAAGAGGTCCAGAAATTATTGTCAGCCGGTTTCATTAAGCCAATTGAGCATCCGCGGTGGTTATCTAACATAGTACCAGTGAAAAAGAAGAACGGCCAGATTCGGTGTTGTGTTGACTTTCGAGATCTCAATAAGGCGTGCCCCAAGGACGAATTTCCGCTACCCAACATGGATCTTTTGATCGATTCTGCGGTAGGACATGCTATGTTTTTTTTTATGGATGGCTTCAGCGGATACAATCAAATACTCATGTCTCTCAAAGATGCTGAAAAGACCGCCTTCCGCACGCCTATTGGAAATTTCTACTACACCGTCATGCCGTTTGGCCTTAAAAACGCCGGAGCTACGTATCAAAGGACGATGACAGCCATGTTCCATGACATGATGCACCGCGAGATTAAAGACTACGTAGATGATATAGTGGTCAAATCCAAGAAGAGGGAAGATCACCTCGCTGTCTTGAGAAGAGTTTTTGAGAGATGCCGGCTCTATAAACTCAAAATGAACCCTCTTAAGTGTGCATTCGGGGTTGCAGCCGATAAATTTTTGGGTTTTCTAGTGCACCAACGTGGCATAGACGTCGATCCAACACGAGCTTCTGCCATAGCCTCTATGAAACCACCAACTACTCATAAGGAATCGAAAAGTTTCTTGGGAAAGCTGTCTTACATTAGGAGATTCATACCTGGCCTTGCTGCAATAACTTCAACTTTTGCGCCGCTCTTGAAGAAAGGTGTTCCATTTCGTTGGTCCCTTGAATGCCAACAAGCTTTTGAAAGAGTGCAAGATATTATGGCAAAGCTGCCCACTGTTTGTGGGCCGATATTTGGGAAGCCTTTGCGGCTTTATCTAGCCTCCAACAATCAAGCAATCGGAGCTTTGATAGCACAAAAGGATAACGAGGGGGTTGAACAACCCATCTATTATGTCAGCCGCGCTCTCAAAGATGCCGAAACCCGCTACTCGGGGGCTGAGAGATCTTGCCTAGCTCTGATTTATGCCTCACAGCGCCTCTGACATTATTTTCTAGCTCACAAAGTCCAGCTAATGACGAAATCTCATCCCATCAGAAGTCTGCTGCAACGTCCTGTGCTGACCGGCAGACTTGCACAGTGGCTGCTGCAGTTATCTCAATACGAGATCATTGCTGAGACTCCCACAGCCATTAAAAGCTAGGCCATAGCAGACTTATTAGCTCAGTTTCTAGGGGAAGATAGCTCATTTATTTCTGATGAAGTACCTGGGGAAGTCAATGAAGTGCTCATGGCAGATGTGACAGATGCCACCTGGATTTTGAGATTCGATGGATCCTCTACTGCTGCGTCAAGTGGGGCTGGGATTGTACTTTTTAGAAATGATGAAGAAGCTATACCAAAGTCTTTTAAGCTTGATTTTCCATGCTCTAACAACGTCGCAGAGTACGAGGCTTATCTTACTGGACTGGCAGTAGCATGGGAAATGGGAATCAAGCACTTGAAAGTTGTCGGAGACTCCAACCTGATTGTTTGCCAGGCTCGTGGAGAATTTTCACTTAAGGAACCATCCTTAGCACCATACCTCTAGCACAGAAGTTGGAAGAGAAATTTGCCACCTTTGAGATCGAGCATGCCCGAAGAAACGAGAACCGCTATGCGGATGCACTTGCAACTTTGGGATCTCAAATAGCCTTTGAAGGACAGAAAATTGATATCACTATCAACAAAAAAGCGAAGCCTATCACTGAGTTGCTGCAAGAAGAGTTTGAAGAACTGTCTCTTGATGAAAAAGACTGGAGGATGCCACTTAAGGCCAAGCTCGTGTCTCCAGTAGCTACAGCAGATTTCAAGGAAATCAAGGATTACACCTTGATATCAGGTGAGCTTTATCGCAGGCTGCCTGGGGGAATTTTGGCACGCTGTATTAGCATCCAAGAAGCAAAAAGGAAGTTGATAGAAATACATGAAAAGACTTGTGAAGGAGGAGGAGAAATCAGCCTTTACCGCAGACTTCAGAGGCTGGGGTATTACTGGCCCAACATGAGCAGAGAAGCGGCAGACCTCCAGAGTCAATGTTCAACTTGTCAACTTCAACATGATAACGAAGAAGTCTACACAACTTTTGCTTCCACCAATTGGCATGTCCCATTCCTAGAATATTTTCTTGGAGGAATTCTGCCACAAACCCACAAGGAAGTATACCGCCTCAAGAGATTAGCATCGAGATACTTTGTGGAAGGAGGGACTTTATTCCGAAAAGGTTACCATGGAGAACCACTACGGTGTCTCAGTATATCCGAGTCCCAAATGGTCATGAAAGAAGCTCACGCGGGTGAATGCGGAGAACACCAAGGGAAGAAACGGCTTTACCAACGTTTACTCACGCTTGGCTATTATTGGCCAACCATGAAGAAGGATACGGCAGATTTTGTGAAGACATGTCACACTTGCCAAGTTCAAGCCGACTTGATCCACACTCACCCAACCAACCTCCAAAACATGACAACCCCATGGCCGTTCCACACTTGGGGGCTGGATCTAATTGGCCCTATTGGTCCGGCTTCCGGCGGCCATATTTGGATTCTTGTAGCCACCGAGTATTTTACCAAGTGGGTGGAAGCAGTCTCGCTCCGAAAGGCCATTGGTGCTGCTGTGGCAAATTTTATACGAGAGCATATCATTACTCGCTTTGGAATCCCTTACAAGCTCATTAGCGATAATGGCACGCCATTTGTGAATAAAGATGTGCGAGAGTTATTAGAGCATTATCTAGTCAAACATCGGCGCTCCACACCTTACTATCCTTAAGGCAATGGGCAAGCTGAAGCAACAAACCGAATGCTCTTGCGAATCCTGAGTAAAATGGTATTTGACTACGGCAGTAATTGGAACTCTTATCTGGCAGATGTTCTGTGGGCTTATCGGAGTTCGCCAAAGACAGCCACGGGTTTTACTCCTTTTTCACTTGTTTATGGTACTGACACTATCTCTCCTACCGAGTTAGTTGTGCCTTCCCCACCGGTACTACAAGGGAGTGACCTATAAGCGGATGCTAACATTTGTGCCGAGGCAAGAATGGCGGATTTGGAAGGCTTGGATGAATCAAAAGAGTTGGCAAGACTTAAAAGCCAACAAAACTACCAAAGGATGGCCAATGCTTATAGCAAAACTCTCCAAGTCAGAATTTTTGCAGAAGGACAGCTAGTCTTAAAAGCGGCAGATTTTGTGCGAAGGGGACTTCCTTCCCCATCTAAGTTCTCCCCGAATTGGGAAGGGCCGTACCTGATTCGAGAAGCTCATGGCAGTGGTTACTACAAGCTATCCAAGTCTGATGGAACTACTTTAGCAGATCCGATCAACGGAAAATGGCTCAAGCATTACTATTCATAAGTATTTCTGCCACTATGCCCTAAGTATCTTCCTTTTTGTCGAAAGTAAAAGCACCAGGTGCTGTCTGAATAACATTTAGGCATAATCCTTTTTTTTTTTTTTTGTCCAAACAATTTTCTTTCCTTTTGTAAAGCAAAATTCTCAAAAAGACACATATGGAAATGAAAAGGACATTCAATTTCATCAAAAGCTTATCATACTTGGCAAATGTAAGCAAAAAGGGGAAATTAAGTTTGAAGTTAAGGCCTAAACATGGCCATTACATTCCCAAGAAAACAAAAGACAGCAAAAGAGAAGATAAGGTTCATTCAAGAAGCCCATAAAGGGCTGACTTATTGCAAAGTTCACCAGCAGCTCTCATGGCAGATGTCAGGTGCCAATGAGCAGGCACAATGGCTGTCACAGCATTCCTCACAGTGACAATTCGAGCCTCTAAAGTCTTCAACTCAGTAGTAAGCCTCCTCCCAAACATGTCCCTGGCTATCTCTCTCAAGTGATCAATCATGAAACCAAGAAGGAAGCCTTCTTGTATCAGCTCCTGCACTACACCCTTCCACTCGAGAATTTTGGTCTCAGTAACATCCTCAAGGTTGGTGTTCCTCATTTGCATCAGTACACAGCAAAGAAGGGTCAGCATGGCACCTCCAACAAAATTCCCAAGCTTGAAGTTCGAAATAAAGTTCCCGTACTTCTTCCATATAGCTTCCAGAAACTGGACTCCATCATGAGGAACTGAGTAGTCATAAAAATCAACTTCAACCCTGTCAAATACCCAAAAGTGTTGAGGGCGGTGTCGGCTAACGGCTACTCGATCGAATTGTTGGAAGAAACTTAGAATCTCAGCAGGGACAGCAGATATCTCTACACCCAATCTCTCCAGGGATGCAAATGGGGACTGAATCGCGGCAGAAGCAGATTCTGCAGCTTCAACTGCATCAAAATCGCCTTCATCCTCAGCAGCAAACTCTTTTTCGCTGCCAGCTACAAAAGAAAGAAACAAAACAGTGAGTATGAAGGCAAGAAGACAGCAAAAGACAAAAGGAAAATCAAAACATATTCCTTAGAGCTGTGCTGAAACAATTCATCCCTATCACATGAGCAAATTCTAGCTAATGAGTACTTGGACCTATTACATGAGTCCATTTTCGGTGTCACAACTCGGCGGACGGTTTCTCATCCCGCCAGGTCCGTATAAAGTGCGCATTTTTCGGTGCCATAACTCGGCGGACGGTTTCTCATCCCGCCGGGTCCGTATAAAGTGCGCATTACTCGGTGCCACAACTCG
Organism: Fagus crenata; assembly: GCA_014362285.1. Lineage (NCBI taxonomy): Eukaryota > Viridiplantae > Streptophyta > Magnoliopsida > Fagales > Fagaceae > Fagus > Fagus crenata. The sequence goes on along the minus strand of BKZX01030585.1, from coordinate 8,146 downwards.
CGGGTCCGTATAAAGTGCGCATTTCTCGGTGCCACAACTCAGTAGACGGTTTCTCATCCCGCCGGGTCCGTATAAAGTGCACATTTCTCGGTGCCACAACTCGGTGGACGGTTTCTCATCCCGCCGGGTCCGTATAAAGTGCGCATTTCTCGGTGCCACAACTCGGCGGACGGTTTCTCATCCCGCCGAGTCCGTATAAAGTGCGCAATTTCAGTTAAGAAACAATAAAGAAAAAAGAGTGTGCAGTCCTACCCCTATTAGACTCACACTAGCCAAGTGTTCTGACAAATTATTCTACTAGGGCAAGCAATCGAAAGCTAAGCCTACTCACAGCAAGATAAGTTATTCTATTCATCTTGTTAGCTCCTCATGAATATTATGTGAAACGCATTCAAAAACATAACGCATGAGTTTATTTAATTACTTTTTCATAACATAAGAATTTATGTTATCCCAATAAGCATGACACATGAGTTCATGTCATAACATATGAATTTGTGTAGCATAACACATAAGTTTTATTTAAACACTCAATTGTGTTATAACCAAACATGCAGAATTATAAATGCAATCTAAACCAAACATGTATAACAAGAGCAACAAAGAATAACAAGAAACCAGTTTACCTGTCTTTGTTGGACTTGCATTTTTTATGGCAGGGCTTGTAACCTCCAATTCAGGAACTGCAGCTTGGACATGCTCCTCTTGGACACCCGCCAGAACAGCGTCATAACCGTCATGAACATCTGCCATATCCATATCCTCCAATGGGGCATTGTCGTTTGGGTCCTGAGCAAAGGTTCCTTCTATATCTGGGATGTCATCCTCAATCTCAGTGGAAGGAATGACCTCCACTTCAAATCCTATACGCACAACTTCAGAAACCTCAACAGCAGGAATAATACCAGCAGCAGTAATCTCCTCAGTAGCAGCATCCACACCAATATCAGAGATGTGACCTGGAATGATAACATCCTCCTCATCCCCTCTGATATTTTCAACACTTGGTGCCCCCAAAGGAGCATTCATCACAACAGGAGGAGGAGTGGGAGTTACATCCATGGAAGATGCACCAGCAGATTCGCTTTGGCTTGCCCTAGGTGTCAAGTGTACAGCACTAACTGAGGGTGTCCTTTTTGAATCAGATGACACTATGTTGGCACGACGGGATCTTCTGACATAAAATTTAGAAGGAGGAGTCGAATCAAGTAAGGCGGAGTCCATATGACCACTACTCCTCGACGAGCCGCCTTGAGTTAACCCCACATCATCAACAATACCGGCTGAAACAGCCCCTTCAGGTGCTTCAACAGCCCCCTCAACAGCCATCTCAGCTACATCAACTCCCTCCTCAGGTGCATCAACAGTGCCACTAGCGGATTTGGCTGCAACAGCAATACTGTCAGCTGGTTCAGCCGCGGCAGTAGCTTCAGCAGCAACTACTCCAGAGACAAAAGCTTCATCAACAGCAATGGAAACTCCCTCCACAGAACCCCCAACATCATCATCATCATCCTCGGAAGAAGAGGAAGAATCCTTGTCCTCCTGCAATACGAAACAAAAAAAAAAGCAACCACATAAGAGACATCTCATTACCATACAAAGAGATGAATGTTTAAACTCATACCGAAACCGTGAGAGGACGACGTACAACACCCTCATTCCTCCGCTTAGTCTGACAGAAAACAACCACGTGAGTTAAGAGAGGAAGCAAATAAGAGCAATGCGCAAAAAAGTAAAGTAAGAAAAACATACCCTCGCTTCTGAATAAGTGGTAGCAGTAGCATGCCTTTTGCTACGAGTATTGCTGGAAGGAGACTCGTGCAAGATTGGGGAAGGCAGCGCAGCAGACCTTTTCCTCTTAGCTCTTATCTTCCTCACGATTTTCTTGCCCAATACATCTTTTGGAACAGGTTGCTTTCTGGATTGGGAGGATGCTGGTTCTCTAATAACAATACCTTTTGAAGGGCTCTTCTCTGGAGCAGTTGGCTTCTTCCTTTTAGAACCAGAAACAGTGGCAATGATTCTTTTGCCCCTCTTAGACGCTACCTTCTCTGGGGCAGAAACATGACTCGGATTCTCTTCCAACCAAGAGGAAGGATGACCCTTGCTATAAGTCATCCACTTGGATAAATCACTTCTCCACACCACATAGCCTAAGCCTTGCTTGGTAGAATATGTGGTCACTGTATTGGTAGTAGCAAAAAGTTGAGGGTTGGTGGAAGGAGCTTTGCATAGGGGAAATAAGTGCTCAATGCTCTCATGACCACTGCTCCGGAACTCAAGCATGGAAGTCATCAAGTCCCGCCAATATTGGTTCATCCCCGAAGTACAAATACCGACCCTTTCTCCACTAGGAATCACTACTTCTGGAATGGCAGAACGCCAATAAGCAAAAGCTCGAGATTTTATGAAAGGATTGATAGTGGGTAGAGCATCAGCAACAGTTGCCATCGTGGCAGGAACCTCCTGGTCATATCCAAATTGTCTTCGTACTCTATGAACACAATATGAGGTGAAAAGAAGTCCATTATGAGTCAACACGGGCAACCAACCCGCACTCGTAACTGAGAGATAAGACAAGGTCCTAACATCTTCCGGGCCAAGGGCGTAATTTTGAGGTTCGATTTTGCTGAACCAAGACATGATGGAATCACAAAAATAACCCCTATGTGAATCGCCATACGGTCGCCATAGTACAAAATCTTCCTCATCCAATGAGGGAACCAATTCCGAATCATAAAGCTTAGCACCAACCCATCGATAAATACTGGGAACCCCGGTCTGAAGAAATTCGAAACGGGCAGCAACAGCCCCTGGCAAACTGGCAAATTTCTGCCGAGCATCAGACGGCCTCCTGCCATCGGCACTGCAACTTGCAGCATGTTCCCAGAGAAAGGCTTGCAATATAGATGAGTTAAAAGCAGTAGCTACAACGTGGCATGACTCACCAGACATCTCATCAGCATGCAACAAGTCTAATTGGGTGTAAAAATGACCGAGAAACATAGCGGCCAAAGGAAAACTAGTGCCAGTAGAAATCTTCATAGCAAGACGAAAGTAAAGAGGTTTTACAGCATAAGAAGGGTACTCACCAAACACGCATTTACTTAGCCAATAAACGACAAAAACAGCCCTACGAAGGGTGGGGTCCTTTTCGCCAGAAAATGCCCTTGGCCAAGTAGTCAGCCTCGCTGCATTAGTGCCCAGGGAAACATTCTTTTTTCCAACATAATCCAGCAAAACAGCTTCTGCCTTAATCTCAGCAGGGGATAGCTCAACTTCTGAAGGGTCGCAATCGCCCAAAATAGGGAGTCTCCAATGGTTTTTGACATCTTCGAGGGTGACGGTGAGCTCACCATGAGCAAAGAAGAACGTATGGGTCGAAGGACACCATCTCCGAACCAGTTGACGCAAGGACTCCATGTCCCGATACATGTTTAGGCTCCTCGAAATCAGAATTGCCTGGAGCACTCCAGCTTGCTCCAGCAACCTACAAAATGTCTCATCAGCAAGCTCCTTGTCAACCTAAGCCTCCCAGTTGCTGGCTCTCAAACATTGGAAATCAAACTTAATGGGTACAGCAAGAACGTCCTTTCTCTGAATCTTCAAGTCCAAGATCTCCTGAAAAGGAGGAACCCAAACCTCATTTTCCGCGGTGTCCTCCTTCACCAACCACTCCTAGCCTAACGGTGGGGGCTGTACTTCTGCCGGGACAGATGGGAACATTTTCCCACTCTCATACCATGGGTCAAGTGTTGGGCGAGCCAAAATTTCTTCAGAAGATCCAGTACCAGCAAGAACGGGGTCAGAATCACTGTGGGTGTCGCTCTCCGTCTCCTCCGGCGCCATCAGGGCTGGCGCCGCCTCGGGACTTGGATGCTCCTCGCCCATAGAGGAAGCACCGCAGGTTTTGGCTGGGGTTCTGGAAGAGGAAGCCATAACCGGCAAGAAAGGAAGAGAGGAAGAAGAAAAAAGGGAAGGAAAAGGAAGAAAGAAGAAAATAGAAAGAAGGGAGAGAAATTGCCGTGAGTTTTTCTGGGTTCTTTCTGAACTTGGAAGATAGAACAATGGTGGAAAGTGTGTGGGGCCTCAACCAAGGTCATGGGGTATTTAAAGAAGGGGCAATAATTGCTCAGCCACCTGAACAGAGCCATCATGGCCACTCTATAGGTAACTGCCACAACTCTATGTGACTGTTCCACTTCCCCACAAAGCCCAGAAAAATAGAATGTCTTCTTTTTAAATTTTACCCGCCAAATCCAAGGGAGAAGAAGCATAACAGTTTTCTTTGCTCACATGTGACTCACAAGTGAGCCACGTGCTCGGGGGGCTAAATGTAGAAGGCTGATTTTTAAGGGCCCAAATACACATTAATTCTTATTAAACCATCAGGCCTAAAAGATACAAGCCACTGCTGAAGCCCAGCAAGTCCAGCCAAGAATATTGGCCCATTTCCGTCCATTACCCACTGACCAGCTCACATGGGTCTCAAGTACTGGAAATTAAATAGGTGATTTGGGCTTGGTGCTGACCAATTGAAGGCCCAGCCCGAAAATCCCCTGCTGCCAGCTCTAACAAGTCATTTTCGGGCCTAAAAGAAGTATTTAATGAGCGACTAAGGCCCAAAAGAAAGCCCAAGACCTTTACTCAGCCTCAGCCAGCTGGGACAGCT
>BKZX01030584.1:5984-16009 GCA_014362285.1 Fagus crenata | reverse complement strand
GGAAAAAAACAAGTGAAAAAAAAAAATTATAATTTTGGAAATAAAAAAAAAATTTAAAAAAAATTTTAGGACAAAAAAAAAATTTTTTTTAATTAAAAAAAAAAAAAAAAAAAAACCAAAATTACAGTATGTCATTTTCAACAACAAATCAGCCTAAACAACAAAAATATAATAATAATTCAGCCATTTGTTTTTGTTTTCAACAAATAAAAAACTTTAAACAAATAAAGCAAATATGATATGTTCTATTAATTTTTAACAAAACTAAATTGTTTCGATTACCAGATAATTGAGTATAGAGAGGGCTTGTCAGTTGTTGATATTTTGTTAATACACCAATTCTCACTCATATAAAATCTTGGCTCCGACCTTGACTCTAGTCCCTATAGAATCAGAATAAGTTTGATCCACCAAAAAGACTAGAAATAGGAAATCATCCATATTCCAGAAATTATATTCAATAGATCAATGAGTCCATTAATTTTGAAACAAGGAAATAACATCACATATTGCAGAGACAGAGCTTTGCATCCTGCCATCACAGGAGGCTGAAATTAAATTATGAACTAAAATATTGGATACCAAAAGCAAAGCTTGCATAGTTTTCCTATAATACATGCTTTCCGACATGTCAATCAAATCTTTTTATCCAAATGATACCCAATGTTTAGAATAAACTCCCTTCCAACTTTCTTTAATTATTTCGCCCCTACAGTTGCAATGTGCAAGATTTAGGAGGCAAAAAAATTAATTAAGACAAGTATAGGGTTAAAAATAAAAGTAGAAGCAAAATTGGATTTGATCTCTAGTACTTTAAAGCCCATATCACATGCATTTTACAGCTTAGTAAACATGATTGGTCCACAAAATATCTTATAAATATCTCAGAAATATCTATAAATATCTTGTGCATATTCTATTAGGTTCCAAGAACTTCTATAAAAAAAGGACTCTATACATACGGGGGTTGAAGGCTGAACAAGGAGAGATGAGAGAGAGAGTCTCTCATGGTGCTCGATTCCTACTTTATCATTGTATTTGTTATCACAAAGACTATATTACAAATCTCTATGTGAACATAGGCAAGTTGTCGAACCACTTAAAATATTGTCTTACTACTTCTATTTACTTTGCTTGGTTTTTGCTCTATTTTATGATCCAAACAATCTCCAATGAATTGAGATTCATCATGCTGTAATGTTTGGTACAGTTTCAATATTATCCAAAAATTACCTCTCACACAAGATATATTAAAAACTTGAATGTTTGATAATATACTGTTCAAAATGTTATAAAGATCCTCAAACAATAATTTAATTATGGGTGATTCAAGAGAACATGATACAGTCGTAAATGCTGTTTTGCTATCATAACCTAGATCCTCTCATATAAAGTATTGCAGCAGGCAGCAAATAGAGCATATACACAAGAAGAAGAAAGCACAAAGGAAAACAGTAAACTTATATATATATATATATATATTTCAATTTAAAAGCATAAGATAAAAGATATAAAAGATGCTTCAAGGTAGAAATTAGGCATTTGAATTTGATACCATTATAATATATATAAAGGATAATGCAAGAAAACACATCAAAAGTATCCAAAAAGTGATACCATTTGAAATGAAAGTGCATTCAATTGCCTAGGTCTGTTCAATGTCAATATTCTTGCAGACAACTTCTCTTCAACCAGAACCTGCATGTCAAACAAGAAAGAAACATATAATTAACTGAAAACTTGCACACACACAATGCCCTTTACGTACAACGTCTCCAACGCCTCATGGATTGGCCAGCGTCTTCTTAGTTCTTCCTCCAATGATAAATATGGCAGTTATTTTTTATTTTTTATTAATCTTGCTTTGTATATAAAATTGATAAGTGAAACGAGAGCTTGGCTCGTTAGAGAAACCATTTTACAAACACAAAAATAGATTAAAACCAAAGTCCCGCTCCTCGCTTTTGTTATCTTTTTTCAGCAACCAAACAGAGCATGGAAATGAAATGATTTTTAGAACATATATAGCATGAGAATAGAGATTGAATTTTTGTAAACAAACTGGATAAACCTGGTCAGCGTTGGGTTTGGTAGAATTGAGTGCAGGAGCCATGGTTCTCTGTGAACTGAGAATACAGGCTGCAAGCTGAGTTTGAACTAATATATGATGGAAAATTCCACACCTTTTTATTTTTTATTTATTTATTTTTCGGGGCGTGTGGAAATAACAGCCCCTATATAATTAGTTGTTTCGTCCATGGAGTGTTACTTTCGTACTTAATTTGCTTTTTTGTTTTTTAAGGATGAAGTACTTAAGACTAATTGTAACCAACTTTGCACATGGCGTCATGTATATGCTTTCTTAACGAGTGTCTTTAGGAAGATGAAGTACTTAAAATTAATGGTAACCAACTTTATACCTACTGTGACAGTGTCATAAATACATCTTGTTAATAAGTGTATTTAGGATAATGGTTAAAAAAAATATTTAATATTTTTATTTTTAAAGAAAATAGTAAAATTTTAATATTAAAATAATACAAAAAAGCTCTTAAGGTATTTCAGTCTTTTTATTTATTATTTTAATATTAAAAATTTATTATTTCCTATAAAGTATAAGTATTTAATTCTCCTTACGTTAACAAAATCCTTGATGATTGGAATTTTTCTCTCTTACTTAAAGGTAGTTTAGAAGAATTAATTGCTTAATTGAGTCTTTTATTAGCATTAAGTACTGTCATTTAAATGAGATGGCACATCCTAACCATTGATTTATTTCAAATAGATCCTAGCCATCAAATTATCTTTCTTGATGATTGGATTTTTTCTCTCTTACTTAAAGGTAGTTTAGAAAGTCTTTTATTACCATTAAGTACCGTCATTTAAATGAGATGACACATCTTAACCATTGATTTATTTCAAATAGATCCTAGCCATCAAATTGTCTTTCTTGATCCTTATCCTTCGTACCTACGTCCTCTACCTCCTCCACGTGTTTTGAGATAATATAGCTGCTCTAAGCTGGACACAACAACATTACACTATCTCATCACTTTTTTCACTACTCCACAAATCCATTATTAACGCTCTTTATTTTTTCTTTATTTTTTTATTTATTTTTTTCGAAAAGCCCAAAATTGAAGAAGCACAGTTATTTCGAGTCCATTAATATTTTATTTTGCCCCACATGATGGAAGCCCATGTGATTTTAATGGAGAATTTTAAATGAGTGTGGTATGGAGGGCAAGAGTGGGCTTATTTGAGTTTGCTCATGAGTCTAAAAAATGGATTTTACGAAGTGAGCTTAAAACACATGCAAAATCCATGAAACACATGAATAAGCTCATATGCAAGTCACAAAACCAAAAAATAATGTTCCATTGAGTTGTTGTATTTGTCACAAATCCTGATTTTTTTGCAAAAAAGCCATAAAATAAAAAATGGTTTTATTTCATTTAATGCTTCTTGACCTAATCTCTCAAATTTAACAGGATTTCTAAGGGGACAAATCTTCCATAAAAACTGGTAAGAGTTGATTTGGTTAACTAAGCTTCCCAATTTGGCATAAAACTTAACTTTTACATTGCTCAAAAAGGGTAAAAAACTAAAAACTAAAAAGGGTTCACAACTCTAAGTTCCCATACCTTCGAAAAACAAAAAAAAATTAAAACTCTTTCCTACTACAAAAACTAGGCGTTTGATGTCCTTTTGACCCTTTTATAAATCTCTAAGTTAGATCAATTACTATTCACTCTTCCATTTACCCACACTAACCATATTGATGTCTTAAGTTGAAAACTAAAGCCTAAATCTGAAATAGAGTAAGTTCATTAAGGTTTTTCTAGTGTGATAGCATAGATATAGCTCTCTCTCTCTCTCTCTCTCTCTCTCTCTCTCTCTCTCTCTCTCTCTCTCTCTCTCTCTCTCTCTCTCTCTCCTTAAGCACCTCCTTCATTTTTCCCCAAATCATTTGTATTTTATTTATCACTTGTTGTCAAGTTATTAAAATTTTTTTTTTTTTTTTTGAATTGATATGTCGATTGTAAAGTGTTTTCGATCGGAATGAGCCTACTTATAGGATTAAATCAATACGTTTTAAAAAAAAATATTTCAATATCAATCTCATCGATCTCATAAGTATCAATGTGTGATATTCCGACTCATTACTCTTGGAATCGAAATGATCTGATCTATGGATTAATCAAAAGATTCTTTCAATTAGTTAGAATCCGTTACTTGAACGACCATGATCCAATAGTCTTTAAGGTTGTAAAAGCCCTAAAAATGAATTTTGGATTCAACTCTCCTACTTGAGCCCAATCAGCAAGCCCAACATCTACTTAACACTCGTGACTGCCAAAATACAACCCCAACGTCGAGTCTAGTAGTCATACAACCCAAAGCACAAGATCACAAAACACACTGGAATTTACCATTTTATCCACTATTCTTTTTCTTCTTTTCCAGTTCAAGTCTCTTATATTTTCCCATTTTCTTATTCATCCAGAATCTGCCAACTCAATCCAAAACAACACAAACTAAAGCAAGACCCAGAGAAGACACTGAGACGCAAAGAAATGGAAATTGGGTATGAAGAGAAGGACTTCCTGGCATGTTGTGGAAGCACCAAATTCGCAAAGGAAATGGCTTTGGCATCCCCATTTGCTTCGCTAGAACAAGCCGTGACTGCAGCCACAGACATTTGGTTCAACAAGATTGACGTCACTGCTTGGCTTCAGGCCTTTTCTGCTCACCCCCAGATCGGAGATTCCAACTCTTCTTCTTCTCAATCCCACAATCAAACCAGTACCCAGTTCAGTTTTCTAATTTTTAACTCTTCAATTATTCAATTCAAACTGACATAGTAAGTGTTTAATGTTTCATCAATTGTGTTTTTTTGGGTATGTATTATATTATGGAATCTGGGTTTATGTTTCACTTTTCATCAAGTTCTTATATTTTTGGCAATACAATTAGATGCTAGTTTCTAACTTTGCAAAAAAAAAAAAAAAGTACTTGGGTTTTGCTCTTATGTTTTCATCACATCAGGTAACATCCAAAATATTTCTTCTTTGTTTAGCAAACATGTGATTGTTTAAAGCAAATGGGTCACTCAGTTTCTGCTTTCATAGTTTAGCCATGTTACAATTAATTCCTAGGAAGGGTTTAGGGTGAGCCATCAAAATTCATCAGTTGCTAGACCCCTTGAACAGTTAAATTCAACAGTTGGAGATCCTATTTTTTCTAGTTCATCGATGTCATTACCAGCCCCGTCCGGCCGTCCCTCCTTTTTGTGGCATATCATTGGTTGTTTTCTTATGTGCCTTTGCAATGTAAGTAATTTCTCAAGAAATCTTTTTTGTAGGTGGAGTAAGGGGGAGCAATCAACCGCTTTAGCAACTGCCACTGGTTCTAGCTTACAGGTTTGTATGCTGCTGCAACAAGTATAAACTGGTACCTGCTAAAATCAAAGTTATCAATGGCCCACTTTTGCTTGAAGGAAAAGAAGTACTGGCAGAGTATTTTTTCCCCAAAGAATTTATATGCAACTTCACTTTATACTCTCTTGTAGCCTGGAAATCCTTCATGCTTTAGTTTGTGGAAACAAACAATTTTTTTGTTTTATTTTTTTTTTTTATTGCTATATCTAAAAATTCTCAGTAGAAGAAAAGAAGAAGATGTTTATGCTTAACTGGCTGAAGTTTTCCCTAGTGTTGGTGTCAATATGGTCCACTTGGCCTGTGCAGGAACTATCTGAATGGAATGCTCGGTATAGGGAAAAGTTTGGATTCATATTCATTATATGTGCATCTGGGAGAAGTACTGATGAAATTCTTGCTGAATTGAAGGTAAAATTTCATTTAGAGTTTGCTTTTCAAGCTGACATTGACATGATAGTAAGTTTATGGCAATAAATAGTTTAGAGAAGAGAATTTCATGTTAAAATACTTTGTTTTGTCTGCATTTTAGTGCTAGAATCTCTATTCATCTTCAGGGTGTCTATAACATTTTTTGTTTGGTCTCATGAAATAATTAAACCATTTTATGTAACACAGTTCCTCTTCAAATGTAAGTGTATTCAAGAGACTCCAGATTCGCCACTATAGTAATTGTCTTAATAGAGAAGAATTACCAATTACCATCCGATGAAGATCATCTTTTAGGCCAAGTTGGTGAGCATGGTTGTACACGTGGTCATATTTTGCTCCACAGAATAGATTTGATATTTCTGGGAGATATTTACGGATTTACCTGACTTTGTGCTTATATTTTCGTAAGACATCCATGAAATGAGAAAAAAAAGATTCTGCCTGTTTAAGGCCAAGTCTACCAACTTTGCAGAATTGTTTCTCATATTATTGACTTGACTTTCAATGGCATCCTGATTTCTTTCTCAATCATGTGAAACTTTCATTAGAAAGGCCTTTGGAATTTGTTGGTGGCTTTTGATGGATTTTTCTTTTTGGCAGAATCGGTACCCAAATAGGCCTATAGTTGAGTTTGAGATTGCAGCTCGCGAGCAAATGAAAGTAACAGAACTACGTCTTAAAAAGCTTTTTTCAAGCAAAACTAAAGTCTCTTCAACAAGTGACCAATATCCTGCAGAAGTCGCAAAGAAAGTAGAAGGTACCTTTTGTTTTGTTTTGCTTCTGAAACAACTTCTCTGGTATCACAGAAGAAAATTTAATTGGCCTACATTATTAATTTTTGAGTTAAGTGTTGCTTTTTCCTCATCATACACTTGTTAAGATGTTTTATTGAATGTCTTGCTGGCTCTGTGAGTTCCATCAACTTCTTTGCCTAATGAGTTTAGCCTTTCTGTAGTTCTCTTCTTCTCCTTCTTTCCATTTCAATTCCCATAGTATTTGAAGCTACTAGTGATCTTGGTAGTGAATTCGCTAACACTCCACCTAGCATGTGGAAAAATGCATAGTTAGAAATAGATATAATGGAATACAAGGAGTAAAGTTTGGTGAGCTCTCTACCAACTACATAAAGTTCCCAAAATTTTTGCTCCAGAATTGGACAGGGCTTCTTCCTAAATTAAGGTAACCAGTGGTAATAAGAGTTTTTTTTCACCTGTTGTCAACATTTTCCAAGTTGCTCTCTTCCTCCTGATATTCATTCTCAACTTATTTTTAGTTACTATGCCAATGAGTTCAGGCTCAAATGGCATTTCCTCCTATAAGAATGAGCGATGAGGTTGAGCTTTTGGGTTCAAAACCCACTGGTTGCTGTGTAACTTACCAATAAATTTTAAGTTGGGTAGTTAACTCTGAAAATTCTTGCCTATTACTGGCTTTTTGAAGTTTCTTTGATATGTTCCTCCTGCTTCCAACTTCTTCCCAACTCCTACAGTTCCCAGTCCCTAAACCAGTTATCCCTAAGACAGCCTGCTATCCTTCTTTGCATGCCTTGCTACTGTTTTAGTCAATGTCAATTTGTTCCTTTTTTTTCTTTTTTGTCCACTAGAAGATCGTGTGAGCATTGTTGGAGGCCATTTGACTGCCAGTTCTGTACCCACAGCTGGGAGAACATCTGAAATTCGAACTCGAACCCGTCCGCCCATTACAACCCATGTCTTGGATGTTTCCCGAGGGTCTCCAGCTGCTGGTATTGAGGTACGTTTGGAAAAGTGGAAGGGCACTCAACCCCGTCCCTCATTTGGTGAGACAGACATAAGTGGATGGGTATTTCATGGGTCTTCAGCTACAGATAATGATGGACGAAGTGGTCAATTGATGGGCATAGTTGATGCAGTGGACCCTGGGATATACAAGATCAGTTTCAACACGGGTAAGTACTGCCCATCTGGGTTCTTTCCCTATGTTTCTATTGTGTTTGAAATCAGAGAGTCACAAAACAGAGAACATTTTCATGTTCCTCTGCTGTTTTCGCCATTCTCAATGACCACTTACCGTGGAAGCTAGAACTCTGTAGTATAGCAGTTGACAAATGAATACGCTGCATTTCTCCTGCAAATTTCCTAGAATGAACAAAATAGTAAATATTTGAAGACTCATTGTGCCTGTGTGAAACAAGTTCTAAAGAGTTTAATAATGATATGAGTATGCTATCTTTGCCATGGTATTGTTGGTGCTTTGTCACTGAAGTACATGTAAAACATGATAATTATTTTTACCGTAATGTTGGTATGTCTTTTCAATGAAGAATATGTAGAGAGCATATGACAAATGAGACATTTAAAGTGATGATTTATAAACAATGCTAGTTTCTTCCATCTTGGAGAATTTCAAGGTCCAACATGGCTTAGTTCATTCAGAAATGATCTTTAGCCAAACTGCAGAGTGGCTCTTTCACTTTTCTTAACTTGCTTTGGTATAGTGTTATATTGTCTGTGTTACATTTAAAGGTAGAATTTTTGTCAGTATTTTTCTTGATTGATGCTTTTATAAACTTGACATATAACCAGTTTCCGTTCTGGTTGATACAGTTATTACCTGCAGTTTACTGATCTTAATTGAGTAGACTTGCATGGTGTTTTAAGGTGTCATTCTAAAATAATATGATAATTGGTATCTGAAACCTTAGTTGCTTCAATTCCTGGCCATTCTTAATAGGGTTGTGTCCAGCCCTCATGAATCGTGTATATGTCAAGGTGGTGCTAAATTACATGGCTTCATGCAGCGAAACAATGGAACATCTCCTATAGTATTTAGTTGGGTGACAATTCCATCGTATACTTCCAGACTCCAGTGTACTTAGGTTATGCACTTAGTGGCATCGGGTTAGATTTGGGACGAAAAAAGCTTTTGCATACCCTCTAAATTCTAAATTTTTAGATACCAAATCCTATTAAATTTTAAGAATTCCATCTTAAACTTGTTTTATTTATATTTGAAAATCCCCAAACCCATATTAGACCGGCACATCTATCTTATTATGAGTTGAGTTGAACATATTGGATCAAGTCAAGTTGACCTTTATACTAGATGGAGTAACATCTTTTAAAAGAGAAAGAAATGCACACTCATTTTTATATAAATCCTACTTTTATGTGTTAAATAAAATAAAAATTGAGGTATTTTAGTAACTTAAATTGATAATTGAGTTTTATTATGATATCTAAGGTATAAAATCAAAACGTTTCTCAAATTCGAATGGATATTAAAATGCTAACCCAAAACAACTATATAACTATTTAAAAAATTCCAAACCCTTGCTATTAGTATCGAGTTGAGTCGGAAAACCGTAAAGCCCGACCCATTTCCATTTTTAAATCCGGGTGAAATATCTCACGACTATCAATGATTTATAATTTGTATGAAATAATGGTATAATGACACATTTTGCTTATTTTGTTAATTTAAATTACCTTCTAATTCTCTCCAAAGTGTTTCCAGTGTGAAATGTTATGATGTTAAATGATTTGCGAGTCTTCATCAAATACTTGGTGGGATTGAATTTCTCTTACACCAATTTTATTTTATGTTTTAAGTCATGTATCACACCTAGTTACCTCGCTATGGGGCAGGGGCCAGGGAATGAAGTATGAACAAATTGTTACAAGTTGCAAGAAAAGGAAAATCCCCATATTACCTTGCAAGCCGTTCTTAAGAAACTAATTGTTTGCTTGTTGCAAGGTTGTGGAACATTTGTTTTTACTCCTTGTATATTTTATAGCTAACTAATAAATACATGACATTAAAATTATATGGGTGTATGAGAAACACACCACCCTATAGCATCTTTATCTATCTAACTGAGACTCTTCGTTGAGCTCTAGAGCTAAAAGTAAAACAACCTTCACACAAGGTAGGTAGGAGGAGCGACAGATTGGAGGTATTTTACTATCTCTAGCGAAGTGGTTTCAGCAAGAGCATTGATTTCTCTATTTGCATGAAAAAAAAAAAGGTGTTACAACTTACAAGAAATCAGCTAATCAGTGCTACACATATTGAAATAAATATATATTTATAAGCACACTTTAGATTCCACAAACAATACAAAAAAAAAAAAACAAAAACGAGTCTCATGATTGCCTTCTAAGTGAAAAATAAAAA
>BKZX01030562.1:0-11169 GCA_014362285.1 Fagus crenata | reverse complement strand
GGGATCCATCCTATCGGATTGGATTATTCAAATTGTGTGTTGTTTGTATGTGATTGTTGAGAGAGATTGAGGGATTTAGAGAGAGAAACCAAGAGGTTCCTTTCATTACCTGTGTAATAGAGTAATGTGGACCAAGAGCCCAATAGCTAATGAAGAAAAACACATGCGGGTACTTATTTGAGTCAAATATTTCAAGTCCAAGTATTGTTTGTTATTTACTAACCCAATATAAAATTGCATTTTGGCAAGGATGATAAAAAATAAAAAAATAAAAAAGCCCTCAACACTTTCTAACCCCAAGCTACCATCATAAGGTGGAACTAATTTATGAACTCTCTTGTCGGAGGCGGTTGTTTTTGTTAATTAATTTCCATAGGTGGCATCATTTATTGCATCTTTTTTTAAATATATAAATATTGTATTATGTCAATAGGCCCTAGTTATGAACTGAGACAAAGTCAATACCTAAGTATGAATTCAAATGGAAACATTGAAAATTTTCCAACTTATGCATGTGTCTGTATCTATATGAATATATCATGCAATGAATACATTCTGTAGCACAATTGAAATGCTAGTTTCCCCCCCACTGGGAAACAGGATGGAGAGATCTCCAACACACACCACTCGTGTGCTAATTATCAGTCCAACTAAGAAAGAAATGAATGCATTGCATGATCATCAATTGATTAAAATGTAATTCATCCTTACATGTTTTTAACATAATGTGCATTTCTTGCACTAGAATGCATAGCAAGGAACTCCAACCATTTATAGCATCCACCCATGTTTATGCAGCTTTATAAGGAACTGCATGTTTGCCACAGCAGCAGCTCCACCATATTTCACTGTAATTTCTTCTGTAAAGATTTAAACTACAGTTATAGGAGATAACTATATCAGAGTTAAGATAATTAACCGAAGACTAAAAGCTCAAGTTGATTGATCACAAATTGGAGGACATAAGAGCAGAAGAAGAAAACTGGTTTTGAAATAAGACATACGATAATGATTACTTGATAACAGACATTTGACCGTCTCCTCCATGTAGAGAGGACGAGAGAGATCAAAATTTTTAACTCAACCTAAAGGAGTAGATCAGAAGAACCAAATATACCGCACATTGCCCACCATAAGACAGGAGTCTAAAGAGACATAACAGGATAAAGCATAGGAACATGATTGAAAAAATACAGAGACAAAAGTGAAGGACCTTAAACCTAAGCAATGTGCCATATATGCAATCTCTTTCTCCATATCAAGTACAACTTCTCTTTCAGTAACATTAGTCTACAGTTTACTTTGGCATGTGATAACATATAGCATATGTACTACAACTACCATAAATGAGATGTCAAACAAATAGCTTCGCTTCTTGTGACTTTGAGGCATTCTTCTCTCTCTCTCTCTCTCAAACATACATATCTATATATATTTTGCATTCCTTAGCAGAATTTTAACAACAATCCGCTATTCCTTCCGCCTAATTCAACCTTGAAGTCCTTACACTTCTGATCATTATTGCAGCACAATGCCTGATGCCATTAAAAACAAACTCACATACCAATCATTATAATGATACTCAAAGTCACTAGAAAAGGCCTATGAATCTTTAATGCAACACCAAACCAAGAAGAAATCTCCAAAGTTTAAAACCTTGATTTGGATGGATCCTAAAAGACTAAGCTTGATTTGTCTAGTATACATTCCATTGTTCATTAATTCCATAATTTCAACTCTTTTTCTTATATGCCATATGAAGCAAGCTACGATTTTAAGCTATAAAACCTTGATTTTTCAATGCTGCAATAAGTGACTTTTTGCACAATTGTACAGCCCTATAGTTTAATATGCACCGACTCTGAAGCTTAGGTTTTACCTATGCCTCATTTGATTATGTTTCACATCAGAAGAAAATAGCATAGGAGTGTCTAAGAAGAATAGGATAAATAATTAAGCACATACCTTATGGACAGGTTCATCCCTCCAAACTCTAGGAAGTGAGAAAATTTTGGTAATCGTCCCCTGTTTCCTGCTGGAACCATTTCAAAAGTTTGCTTTGTGCTTCAAAATATTCCTGCATATTGAAATTCGAAATAAAATTTCCAACTGACAATAAGATCCTAACAATAAGGCTGAGAAAATACTTGTATCTTGTCTCTTCTTCCTTTTTTTTTTTTCTTCCTTACTATCCGTTTTTCGTTTGTTCTGCAGAGTTTATAACCATATCCACAGCTATTCCTTAATCCTAACCCCAATCTTAAAATTTTTGACATAAATGCAGTAAGACACCTGAGGCCATTAATCAGCAACTCACAGTCTTTTCTTCAAACTCTACAATCAAGTTTATGATACCCCAAAATCATTGGAAAGGGTCTGTGGATTTATAGTGCAACACATAAACAAGAAGAAACAAGCAAGTTTAGAACTCCACTTATTGAAGAACATATATAAAATATATATAGTAATAGATTGTACCAGACGTTCTCCAGATTTACAAATATCCAATCTTTTAATCATTTAGCTATAAACTCATACAACTAATACCCAAATTCCAGCCAATATGAAACAGAAATTTATGACAATCCCAACATACACAACCAAACATTTTCTCATTGGAACCAAAAATACACTAATCCCACCACCAAAAACAAGAGACTCAAAAACTAAATGACATCCTTCTCTCAAATTTTCTTAGCAACCAAACAAAATGCTTTAATTATCCACAAAATAAAACTGAAGGCCCCAAACCCAATTGCTCTTTTGCTCATGTATTCTCTCTTTCTTTTCTTATATTTTCTGACAAGATGAAAAAAAATACAAATCATACACTTATTAAAAAGTCAATCAATCAAAAAATAAAAAATAAAAAACAATGCAGATGTTATGGCCATTTATGTAAGCAAGATATGGATAAACAACTAAAAACATTGATATTAAGAATTTTAAGTGGTTAAACCCAACTGACATTAATGCAGAGTTTATAACCATATCTAGATATTCCTTAAGCCTAATCTCAATCTTGAAATCTATATCATTAATCCAGCAAGATGCCTGATGCCATTAATGACCAACTCGTAGTCTTTTGTTCAAACAGTACATTCAAGTTCATTAATGCAGCAAAATCATTGGAAAAGGTCTGTGGATTTATAGTGCAAGAACTAACCAAGAAGAAACAAGCAAGTTTAGAAAACTTGGGACAATATCAAAGGAAATACCTTTGGATGACGTCTAAAAGACTCTGTAACCTTGATTTTGGCCTAGATAGTATACCCTCTAAAATTCATTAGTCCCATAATTCAACTATTTTTCTTATATCCATATGAACCATATCAAGCTATGAGCCTGTGATTGTAAGCTTTAAACCTTCATTTTCCCAATATTGACACAATAATTCGTGATTTTTCTTCACACATGTACTCCTGTTAACCAAGAAAAAATTGAAACTTTCAAAATCAAACCATATAACTCACTCTTTTGAATATGTCATCGCTCATTTTAATATGTAATCAGAAGCGGAAGGCTTGCTATAATCCTCAATTCCCAGCCATCCCCTTAAATCTTCTTCATTAAAAAGATTTGTCCATTTCTCATAGATGAATTACATAATGTGCATCTGCAATGAATGCCCAATTAATGCAACTTCTACACACACAGACATGCCAAGAAAGGAAAAATAAGTGTTGTTGCATTTTACAACATCACAAGCATAGAAAATACAGATCTTAGCAGAAAGAGAATATATTAAATACGTACTTTAGTTGTCTAAATTAAGAAATGAAAATTCAATAAATTAAATAATGATATGAAAATCTGCACAGTTCTTACCCTTGTTCGTGATATAGACAAAGGACCCTAACTGCCTAATAAGTATTTCGATAAATGTTCAGTGATAAGATATGCATCAAGTGATCGTCAA
Source organism: Fagus crenata (assembly GCA_014362285.1). Classification (NCBI taxonomy): domain Eukaryota; kingdom Viridiplantae; phylum Streptophyta; class Magnoliopsida; order Fagales; family Fagaceae; genus Fagus; species Fagus crenata. Next base: position 7,250 of record BKZX01030562.1, on the reverse strand, counting down.
CTCACCTATATCATGAAACTGTAAAAAATTAGCACACTGAAGGTGTCAACAGCCATAGTTGTAATCCTAATAATGCTAAAACTGATCACAACTATAGATGTTTATACTACTGTGCCAACTAGTGAAAAAATATGCCACTTGACTCAAGTGTAAACTAAGAAAGAATAACACAGGGCAGGAGGAGGTTGTGTGTGAGCTAATTCTTCACCTTCGATGAGGTTATGAATAAGTGAAGCTTTATTACAAAAAACTCAAATTTCACCAAGTCTTCATCGAATATACTGTAAACCAGAATAATTTTAGGAAACACATAGAAAGACTCAGATCATCAACATATGCTTAGCCAAAGAAAGAAAGAAAAAAAAAAAAAACATATACATGGGTGAAAGAAAGCTTTCTCCAATGCTCTAGTTAATCAATGGAGACCAGATTCAAAATTTTAGAGGAAAAGGGAAATATCACCACCTTCTATTTGAACTATTTTTCTTCTTCTTCTGAGTTTTGAATAACTTCTTCTAGAGAACATTGGTGAAAGAAAGCTTTGGTGTTCATTTTTTCCATGCCAAATTATTTCCCAATGCAACAATATTTTCTGCCATGGGCACTCCAGATTTCCTGACATTGATAGACATAAAAACAATAAATTAGTAGAAAACAAGGGACTTGATTTCAATAGAATTGAACTAGTGTTTTTTGTCCACAACTGCTAGCTATTTTTATTTTCTTCGTTATTATGAGACATTTAATTTTAAAACTTTTGAATCAGCCAAAATGAATTCCTGTACTTGAGCATACAAAGTTCCAAATTTATATAGGTGTTTTTCTTTTTCCTCTATAGATGTAAAACATCTAATTGTCCAAGGCCGCATTCTAACTTTATGGTATGCTAACTAGCCTTAAGAGGCAAAGACTACAACAATTTTGGGCAGTCCTCCGCTGTTTCCAGTAGCTCCTATTCAATACTTCGTATTGTGCTTCAAAAATTCTGCATATGGAATTGTGAATGAATTTATGAAAACATCAGCATTAGAGTTGTTAAATAAAAAAAAAAAAAAAAAAGTTATCTGATTGCTGAGAAAAGACATGTTGAAGTGCATACCCAAGGAAGCGGAGCAGATTGGTAATTGAACAAGAATTTAACCCCAAAGGCTATTGGTAAATTTTGGGACGTGAGCAATCTTGGGCCAATCCTCATCAATTTCCTTATCTTTTCTCTAAATGGTGACAATTGATGATTCTGAGGGTCTGTAAAGAGCTGAGGTGACGCATCCCTTCCGGAAGAGATGTCAGATTGGGGTATTAATTAATTACTTGGTTGAGCAAGTAAAAGAAATGCTGGATAATATTCAACAAAGCCTGTTCGATGCTGCCAAACAAAAACGAGATGCTTGCATTCAGACTGTAAAAACTTGGGACGAATTTGTGGAAGCACTTAGCCAAAGGAAAATGATCTTAGCACCTTGGTGTGATGAGGAGCTTTGATATTGATTTTTCAGATTATGCATTTGCCTATATAGTTTTATTTGCTGTGCAGTACCACAACGTTTCTCGTTTATTTGAATAAGATCTTTTTACTTGTGGTGTTTAAGTTTGTTTTTGTGTTCAATTTCATTGTAGTTTCATATACAAAAATATTGATATCATGAGATAGGCATTGTGGTTTGGGTTGTCAAATGAGTGAAATCTTTTTTCTACTTAAACTTTATTGCATTGGGTTTCCCCTATACATTTTTTGTCTTATAAAGGCTCCATTATTGTTGTGTTTTGGACAAGTATGTATTAGTTTAATTTGTTCAATGGGTCTTTAGGAGTAGGCCACTGTACATCTTGTGTATATGATCTATCTCCTCTTTTGGATAAGATTATATTACTTACCAAAAAAAGTATAATTTGTTCAATGGAGAATGGAGATGCGCTCATATGAGACTTGAAATTTCGTTTAGCTTTTCTATTTCATTTTTCTCTATGCCAACATTATGCAAATTTGGAATGTAAGTTTTGTTTTGTCGTGCAACTAGGGTTTCCCCCTATTCTCTCTCATGAGGCAGAAAATTTTGCTTTAGCCTTCCCCTCTTTTTTTTGGGGTGCTTGTTATATATTTCTTAAATCTAGTGTGTAACTCTCTTAGGAGGTGGAGAAACATGTAAAAGCAAGGACAAAAGGTGAGATGGGAGAAGCTAAGAGCCTTTGTTCCCCATTTGACCAGCCAGAGCTCCCAGAAGGTACAGTCTTTATTTTTCATGTCAGGGTTATTTCATTTATTGGTTTTCTGTTACTACTTTGAAACCTTGACTTATTACCCTACAAACTAACCCCCCTCCTAGTGTTGATTTCAATGTCTCAAATATTACAATTCCTAGTGTAATATTTGTCTAATCCTTCTGACTTTTGCATTATTGTAAATTTTGGTTCCCATTTTTGAAGGGGATCTAAGACTCATGCAATGTGTGTTAAAGTTTTTCACGGTGGGAGAAAATCATGACATCATCAAAGATCGATTTAGTGTGATCGAATAGTTCTCATGTTTTATTTTTCAGCAGTTGCATGTTAATCCAATGGCTTTATCATGTTATATGGTAGTTGAATGTACCATTTATGTCTGTGACAGGGTAGAATCATACTCGTTGTGCAGTTGAATAAATAAGCATCCCTGAGACATCAATTGCCCTGAATAATTTATTGGATTTATGATAGATTGCATTTTGATTACATATCTCAATCAATACTGCTGTATGAAGTTCTTTTATATTTGTTCTGTAACTTCTGTTCAATTCCTTATATGTACTACATGCTTTGCTTCGGGAAAGCCTGCAAAAAAATGGACGTACTGGGGAAGAAGTTACTAGATTATTGGTTTCCGACATGATACGTTCCTCAATCTGTTTGACATGCAATGGAATCTGCGATCCTCAAGAATAGCAAGGAACAGTATTTTCTACAAAAACATACAAGGACACACCAATTTTTTTATTTTTTTTTAGTCAGTAGTCAATTTGATGTGTGGATCTTACTTGAAAAAGTGTGACAAATCATTCTTCGCTACAGCAAAAGGCTACTATAATTTTATATCGTTGTTTTAATGTCTTAGATATGTTGCTTTAGATTGAATTATCTCTTTTAAGTTTCAAGTTGGTTAGTGATATGAAGCACTAAAACTTTCACTTGGTAAAAAGACACTAGAATTCTTATCATGTAGGTTATGATTGCTACTGTTAGATGTTTCTATTAGTGTAGCTATAGAACTAGATGGGATTAACGTGTCATTTGGATCCATAAATATGGACAATTCAGTTCTGTGCTGTGAAACTGCTCACACTATAAGCAATCTGTTTTCAATTGTTTCTCTCTGGTTTAAAGTTTTGTAATGGGTGAGGCCCAACTGAACACTCAATCGCGCCAGGGAGGCGTTGAGGTGAGGAACATATGCAATTGTAATTGTTGTTTTTGCGGCCTATTTTTTGTGGGGGCAATCTCTCTTGTAATTGGGTACAAGACATGAAATTCCACATTTGCGTGAGGTTGTGGATTCTATTTGGACCTGCAGAAAAATGCTAGCAATCGGTATTATAAATCTGCAAAGAGAGTTGCACCCTTTGAATGAGATGCACTTTAACTGCAAAACCGCTAAGCTCATGTTTTAGTTCTCTGTTTCGTTCTCTATTCATGGATTACATCGGACCTAAAAATGATACATTCAAGGAATTGGACCTACAAATGTTATGTTGAATACTTGATAGAAGTTGATTCTACCATCTACACTAATTGATGGATTTTATATTATTAATTCACTTCTTTTTATTAGTTTGTTTATTGCACTAAAAATGTTAAGTGTCTTGGTTCTTTTTTCTTTATATTATTAATTCACTCCTTTTTTCATGCCCATGTATTAAAGATGCAATTGTATAATTTTGATTTAAAACATGGACACATGCAATCGATATCGGTTTGAAATACGATGGAAAAGCGTGTTTGAATGAATATTCTGATTACAGGAGGAAATGAGAAATATAAGTATTATGAAGAGGATATGATTATATTTTGGAGAGGTATGTAGTTCTGTTTTACACATTAATATGTAACTAGTCACAAACTTGCGCAATGCAAAAAATTCTCAATGATATGTAATGTTCTTCAGACTGAACTAAAGACATAACTATGACCTTGTACAATTTTATTCATAAAAGCTCTTAAGTGAATACAATAGACAATAAACAAAGAAACCACATGGGTATATTCGGTCTAGGTTTTAGCTAATGCCTCCACTAAATAACTAACATCAATGTTGCCAAGAATCCTTTCAGGACCAAATCCAAGGATTTCACCATAGTGATTAAGCAAGTTTCTACCGAATGACCAGTTAACGTTGAAATAATTCTTGTTTATTTCTTGTTCTTACATCTCTGAAAATTGCATAAGAAGATATACAAAAAATCACCAGACGGTTGAAAATACTTCTTTATTACACCTCCACCTGCCCATGCCACCGATACTGCTTAATATGAATTTAATTAAGAAAAAACCCATCCAAACATCAGAATCAAGTGCATTTACCACAATAAAAGAAAAATAAAAGGAAAAATGAAAATGATAATTTGTTACCGTAGATACATTTAACATATCAAACCAAAAGTAGGATGTAGGAAGTAAGTTTCATGGCAAATAAGAGAAGTCATACAACCATTACAGAATACAAAAAGACCATATCAATGTGATATAGATAGGTGTATTTCCTTCACTAACATGAAAATATTTGTGGATTGGCGAAACAAAATTGTTTTGTCACTCTTGGAAAGCATCTTACAGAGAAAGCAATTCCTGAGTCTTCAATTTCATTAGTCATACGGATAATTGGAGTAATCACAGCCAAAGGAGTGTTCAAATTTGGCTCTCATAAATGATAAATTCCCAGTAGTGTGATGTCCTAAAAAATGGCCTCTGCAGCTGCTGATCAGAACCCCATTCTATGTGCCATCTATAGACCCCAACAAATATTAACCCATGCAACCTTATTTACCTGTCAAAACAAATGAACTTATCATTAAGGAATTCTATAAAAGCAATTTATGAGCAACCCATAGGTTATAGCCAAAGGTAGTCAACACTAATTAGAAAAAGAAGAACACACCAAATTTGCAACATGGTACTATGCTCAGAACCTGCAGAACTGGCCTCGCCTATTTGAAGAAGAAGAAAGAAGGTGCTGATTTGCTTCTTCGTTTTCTGCTCCAGATTTATCTCTAGTTAAAAGCAACAACAAAAAAAATGTTAGGCGCCAAAAAAGAACGAAACATGAACGAGTAGCCGAGTAGTCGAGGGAGAGAGAGAAAAGAGGGAAGGGAAAAAAAAAACAAGCCAATGTTAGGAGCCAAAAGGATAACTGGATAAGAAAAATCAGCCTTGTTTGTAACCTAATAGTAATGTGCATATCTTGCACTTTAAAGCATACCAAGGAACTCGTCGCCATTTATAGCATTCCCCCCATGTTTATGCAGCTTCATCCAGGTCTGCATGTTCATCAGTGAAATTATATTTCTTCTTCATTTTTGTGGACACAAAATCCATAGCTGCAGCTCCAGCATATTTCACTGTAATATTTTTTTCCCGTAAAGCTAAAATTACCGAAATAATAGGAGATAACCATATCAGAGTTCAGATTATTAACTGAAGTCTAAAGCTCAAGTTGATCACAAACTGGAGAACGTAAGAGCATAACAGGACAAAGCATAGGTACATGTTTGAACAAATACAGAGACAAAAGTGTTGGAACTTAAATCTAAGCCATAAGTGCCATATATGCAATCTCTTACTCCAAATCAAATACAAACTTTTTTTGAATAACATTAGTCTACAATTTATATTTTTTGACCTTTTGTGATTCTGAGGAATTCTCTCTCTCTCTCTCTCTCTCACACACACACACACACACACACACACATATTTTTTGCATTGCTCTGCAGTATTTTATAAGAGCAACTCACATAGTTTTATTCAAAAAAGCACAATCAATATTATGATACCCAAAGTCATTGGAAAAAGACCTATGAATCTTTAATGCAACACTAATCCAAGAAGAAATCCCCAAAGTTGAGAAGGACGACAGAAAAGGAGATACCTTTGGATAAAGCATAAAAAGATGCTATACACTCCATTGCTCATTACTTAGTTAAAATCAACTCCTTTTCTTATACACCTTATGATTTACAAACCAAACTACGAGTATAAGCTATAAAACCTTAATTTTCCTATGCTTCAATAGCTTAACTGTTGTAAAATTGCAGAGCCCTAAAGTTTTGAATAAGCACCAACTCTGATGCCTTGGTTTTTCTTATGCCTTAATTGGTTCTGCGTATGAGGTCAATTGAAATGTTTCTCATCAGAAGAAAATAGCATTGGAGTTTCTAAGAAGTATAGGATAATAATTAAAGCACATACCTCATGGACAGGTTTTCCAAAACACCAGCCAAAAAAAAAAAAAACTATAGCAGATATTATGGCCATTTATTATAAGCAAGACATGGATACACAACTAAAAACATTGATAATTAGGAATTTTAAGTGGTTGCACCCAACTGATCTTAAGATTCTTGTAATTACTTTCTAGTTGAAACTCTAAAAGGCCTTCTTGTGATTCTAAGACAATCATGTCTCCTCTCTTCACATATTTCCCCTTTTTCCTTGCTATCTTCTTTGCATTGTCCTGCAGAGTGTTTAACCATATCCAGCTATTCCTTAAGCCTAATCTCAACCTTGAAATAATGCAATAAGATGCCTGATGCCATTAACGACCAACTTGCAATATTTTCTCACATCCAGTTGATTGTAAGCTACGATTGCAAGCTATAAAACCTTGATTTTTCAATGCTGCAATAACTGACTTGTTGCACAATTGCAGAGCCCTGGAGTTTTGAATAAGCACCAACTCTGACGCCTAGGTTTTACCTATGCCTCATTTGGTTATGTTTCACATCAGAAGAAAATAGCATAGGAGTTTTTAAGAAGAATAGGATAAATAATTAAGCACATACCTTATGGACAGGTTCATCCCTCCGAACTCTAGGATGTGAGAAAATTTTGGTAATCATTCCCTGTTTCCTGCTGGAACCATTTCAAAAGTTTGCTTTGTGCTACAAAATATTCCTGCATATTGAAATTGGAAATAAATTGTCCAACTAAAGATAAGATTCTTACAATAAGGCTGAGAAAATCTTGTATCTTGTCTCTTCTTCTTTTTTTCTTCTTCCTTGCTATCC
>BKZX01030555.1:0-10398 GCA_014362285.1 Fagus crenata | reverse complement strand
ACATTGCACGAATTGCACCTTAAAACATTGCAAGTGATATGATCCGTTGCCACACTATCCCCCCAAGTTCAATTATGCAGATTTTTGGACTATCTTATTTTGAGATGTTTGCTTAAATGATTTAATGGCTTTTAATTTTATCTGCATTCATACTTCATCAACTGCATATATTTTCTTTGGAAACTAACTAGCAAATACATCAAAGCCACTAAGTGCAGGTAAAAGGAAAGGAAGCACAGGTCTCCTTGTAAATGAATTCAGTATTTATATTGATATTTATAGGCAACTTAGAAAGCAACTCCAAGTGAAAATTAAACATAAAAGAACAGACTCTGGTCATCTCTCTTATCTTGTATAGTTGAACTATTCTGTTCATCATGTCTACCAAAGGAACAGAACCCTCTGCTGTAATATAGAAGCCAGGAAACAGAGAAGCAGGTGGACTTTTCAGGAAAAAAAGAGGCAAAACAAAAGAAGAGGAAGAAGTGGAAAAACATATATATTTATTGACTTGATTCCAATGCTATTACTAAAATAATCTGACAGGTGTCAAACTGCATGACAGAAGTCTTACTCTTATCAAACAAAATGAGTAGCCAAAAAATAAAAGACAATTGAAAATAATCTCAATTGATTTGAAGACATCAAACATAAACGATATTTTCTCACTTGTATGGATACACTAAACTATAAACAGACATTTAAGTACTCCTCTGCCACCAGGAATCACCGCAAGCTAAGATATGCATATGATATAAGTAATGGCATAGCAGCAGTCATAATATTTACTGTATAGACAATTATAAGCAAGTAAACTTTAAGGACCCGCAACATCAACACAATTAGCATAAAACAGGTGGATATCCAATACCCAATAATCTTAATTACTGTCCTTTATCAAGTTCTTGATCATGTTTGCCAAAGGAACAGTTCCCTTTGCCATAATCTCTATTCTAGACATATTAGAAGCATGAGAGAATAGTGAAAGCCCAAAAACTATAAGCTCAGGAAGAAACAGTCGAGATGACAAGAATCCATGCCAATAGTGAGGTTCTAGATCAAAAAATGCATCAAAAAACCTCCTTGTACCTGGTAAATCAAGCTTGAGGAGAATATCCATACCAAAACAGAAGAACTCCCTTTGTCTCCTCCTTTGTATGGGCCATAAATCTCTCCAAACATCAGCGGACAAGTCATTTCCTGAAAGCCCTTCATGAGAACCAAGATACCGAACTATGGCATTTGCTACAATTGGAGCCGCTGCTAAAGTCCTTGCTACCATATAGCCAGTTGAGGGGTGCACCATCCCAGCAGTACCACCAATTCCAACAACTCTTTGGGGGAGCACAGGAAGGGGCCCACCCATTGGAATGACACAACGCTCGTCCTCTTCAATGCTTTTCACTTTTATGCCCAGGTGCCTTAATCTAGCCACCATTCTTTCCTGGATATCTTCCATAGGCAATCCAGGTCGAGCAACCAGGGAAGTTTCTTCAAGAAATATCCTATCAGAGGAAAAGGGCATTGCATATAGAAAAGTGGGAATCCTACTATTTCTCTCTTTCAGCTCCACATTGTTGTTCAGATGTGAATCTCTCCAGTCCATGAAAACCATTTTATCTACATCAAATGGGTGTTCTTCAACCTCAGCTAAAATCCCATAGGCCACTTGGTAACCAGGATTATAGGGCTTATCATACTGAACAAGGCATCTAGAAAAGCCAGTCGCATCAAGAACCACGGAAGCCTGAACAGTGACACCATCATTGCAAATCAACAAAGATTTAAACTCCTCGTGGATAACCTTAATAACTTTAGCTTGGTGAAACTTGACACCGTTTGTTATGCATTTTTGCAGCATTTTCGACTTCAGCTGCTTCCTATTAACCCTTCCGTAGGGTCTATCAAGGTCCTTCTTCTTTGATTGATCATCAACGAACACAACAGCTCCAGACCAGGTAGTGTCAAGGCAATCAAGCAAGTCCATGGCCTCAAATTCATCCACCCAAACACCATAATTATTAGGCCAAATCAATTTGGGAGTCGGATCAATGGCGCAAACTGAAAGCCCCGCCTCCGAAACTTGCTGTGCAACCGCTAGCCCAGCAGGGCCACCCCCCACAACTGCTAGGTCCACCACAAGGCCCTTTGATGGGTCATACAAAGGAAGCTCAAAGTCAAGACTCTCCTTTTTAGTTTCCGGAACAAGCTCCAACAGAGCACTACTACTAGCCTTAACACAACCACTCCTACCCCATCTCATGTGAGACCTCTTGGAACCAAATCTTAACTCCTGGTTTTGAAGCTTTGAAGAGCTTGAATTACTCACTTTTTCGGAAAACCCATGAAGTGGGTTAAAAAATTCAAGCTTGTTAGGTGTTTTAAGTAAAGTATCCATGAAATTCCAATAAGGGTTTAAGATATCTCCTCAAAATCTTAACTGGGTCAGCACAAAATCCTGAAAAGATAATCTGGGTCCGAGGAATATCACAAATCCAAATTCTCTATTCCAAGTAAAATCAAACCCGGGTTTTGAAATTACACAAACATGAAGTAGTTTACAGTGAAACTCAAATCAATACCAAATAGTTACAAGACTCAAAGCAATAAGGAAAGCAAAACTGGGAGAAACTGAAAAGGGTTTCAAACTTTACAGAGTTTCTGGTTATACAAAACACAAGAACTTCTATAAAGAAGTGCAATAATTGAGTCAATATATCAGAACTAACATAGAGCACAGAGCAGATGACTTACCTTGAGAGAGACAGATAAGTGAGAGAGGAAAAAAAAAGCATTTTGGAGTTTGAAGCCCAAACTCAGAGTCACAGAAGCTGAAGGGACTCTACAAGAGATTTGGTGATGGTAAAGCATGTGTGGCCTGTCCTCAACGACAAACTGAAGTGGGTCTACGTGAATTCCAAATTAATAGAAAGATTTATCTGGCTGGGAAAAATAAATAAATAATAATGGATTAATGGTGAGACTTGGGAATGTTGCTATGATAGAGGTGGCTAATTTTCAAACAAACAAATCTATATCTACATTAAAAAAAAATTCACAACCCACAATTTATTTTTCACCTTAATTTATATTCATAAATTTAAAGAGATACATAGTTATTCAAACTTATTATTGCTTATTTGTGTAGGTTAAAAAAACTACGTATAAATACAATGAGAAAAATGAATAATTTCTCGTTAACATGGCTATTATAATCTTCGATTTCAATTTTTTTCTTTTTAATTTTGAGAAACAAATTGGTTTTTTTATGAAACTGTTATGATTTTTGTTGTGGTCATAGTTTTTTTTGTTTCAAACAATGAGATTTCAATTTGGGTTCTTTCCTTTTTCGCTTTTATTTTTCAGTAAGTTGGTTGAATATGGTTTGAATTAAGGCATATCAATTGTTATTGATTTAAGCCTAATTAAGAGCCCTATAGGTCAACTATCTTGTATATATGTCGATCTATGATGTAGAGACAATTTACATGGAAAATAGAGATACTTTATTCAGAAACTTTATTCTTTTTCGGTTCCTTTTTTTTCAACATGGTGCAAAAGTCATGTTCGTGTGTCTTCTAATAGTCTCATATTTCCTTTGTGTTGAGTCTCATCCATCAAACTTATGTTGCTATCCTTTCTCTATCCAAGTAACACGCGAAACAAGTTTTTATACCGTTTCGTATTCGACAAAGCAGAATCTGTCCAATCCATTACACACCACCATTCATCCTTCTTTGCCTAAACTTATCAGCAAATCAATTCTACATATATTGGCTCGTCAGTCCAAACAAAAGTACAAATCTGAGGGTCACGCACCACTAGAATTATTTACAATTTTGTATGTCCTTTTATGCGCACCACATGTTTCCATCAAAGATCACACGCCCTTACACGTCGATGATATAGAGCCACTTGCGACCACCCACTTGTATCAAATCGGACCCACATGTCACACCACATGCCAACATGTGATAATTCCACGATAGCCCTAAGGCCACATCAATAGCTTTGTTACGGGAGCATATCATTTGTAATGGGTAAATATGCATTCCCAAAAATGTTAAAAATGTAACCCAATCAAAATAATACATCTCAATTAAAATATATTATTTAAGCAATTTAAAAACAACTCAGTAATTACAATTCTAACCAAACAAAATACATCTTATATTCTCCTTGTAACCAAACAAGCCCAAATCTCCCACCACTCCAGCCATCGTCGTTCTCTATGCCTCCACCTCCCTGGCAACCATTCCAGCCCAGATCTTGAACATGGCATAGAAGGCAGTGCGAGTGTGGTGGAACCTGGGCTGCGAGGCTGATGTAGGACCTTTTGATCCCCTTCGTCAAGGACTAGTTCAAGGACCGCAATGTTTTTCGGTAACTTGGAGGGCCACCACCAAATTGGACGACCACGATGAAGCAGCACCAAATGAAATCGATGAATCCAACGACGGAGCCTCTGAGTTTGAAGTCCCTGATCTCCTGAAGCATATATGTGAGTAATGAGATCCAACGGACTAGATTTGTACATTCCTTCCTAAAGGACACGTCATATCCTCCTCCACCGGCAATGTTGGAGCCCCTGACTACCTGCACGAGTTCTAAGAGCACTTTGCCGACAACCCCACAACAATCACTTTTAGGCCACACCAACACAGGTTCAATCACACTTGCGCCACCATTCACGCCTTCTTCAAGTTCCTCTCCAAGGCCAAACTTTCATGAGTCGTCGCCAAAAAGGTGGAGGCATAGAGAACAGCGGTGGCTGGAGTGGTGGGAGATCTATGCTTGTTTGGTTACAAGGAAAATGTAAGATGTATTTTGTTTAGTTTGAATTGTAATTCCTGAGTTATCTTTTAATTGCTTAGGTGGTATATTTTAATTGAGATGTCTCATATTTATTGGGCCACCTCTTTTACATGGTTGGGATTCCATCCCATTGCAGGAGAAATTATTCAGTCTACCAGGTGAACCACGTCATCCATCCACCATTCCAATAATTAAATGACACGTGTGATAATTAATACAGTCAGCTTGGGGCTATTTGGTCATTTTAAAAGTATGGGGTTAATGGTTAAAAGCTGACTATATTAATTATCAGACATGTCATTTAATTATTGGAATGGTGGACGGGTGAACCACGTCACCCGGTGGACTGAATAATTTCTCCCCATTGCAGGTGATATCCTTTGTTACTTCAATAGTGCCATGTTAGCCGCCATGTAAGCTGCCACATCAGCATCTAGATATGCCTCTGCCACGTCAATGCTTACATCAACATCTCGTTAACTCTATGTTGTGTTTAAATTGATACAGTACCCATGCTGATCCTGACTTGATATATCAACCTAGTGTCACGATGCAATCTATTGACTACTACATCTAATGAGCGACTTAATTAGATTTTGATCAATATTGGAGGATCCAACTCACCATTTCAAATTGCTTCTCACCACAGCTAATTTCTAGCCCATAAATAAAGAAATAAAAGAGGGAGGTGGGGGGGAAGGGGGGAATCACTTTTCATCCTTACATTTACGAGTTGTTTTCATTTTAATCCTTGTATTTATTTTTTTATTTTTTATTTTTTATTTTTTCACTTTATCCTTACTATGCTAGCAATCTATTAGCCATCTCATCTAATTCCATTAGTGCAATGACGATAATGACGAAAATCAAAGAGATTCAACAAAATCAAGGACGAAAAATGAAATAAGAGAAAATAGAATAACTAAAATGAAAACATCCCATAAAATACCCGGACAAAAAGTGATTTTTTACACCCAAAAAAAAAAAAAAAAAAAAACCCTTTTTCTCATGGCCTAATCCAATGGTGTACTCATCCCATTACCATCATTGGGATAAGCCCAAATATAATGTGTGGGCCCAAAACATGGGTGTATTTCTCAAAGGTAAGAAACTATGGCGTTATGTCTCCAATAAAATTCTCAAGCTCGTCCTGAAGCAAGCTGAATCTTAGGATGCCTTTGCCAAGCACTTATCGGGAGACCTTGTTGAGACCTTTGTGAAGCAATACTCCTACAATACGATGATTGATGTGACTTTGAGAGATTTTGAGACTACCAAGCAGGAAGTCTGTAGATGCCCACTTTTTGCCTAAGTTACGGCAGACCAAGAGCGGTCCACAAGGTCATCTGCAGTAAGCCTAGAGCATGGTAAGTAACGCAATTTGGGGGAAAAGCCCAAAACACAGCAGCCCACGATGGGCCCAGGAGGCACTGTGTCATTGCAAGAGAAGCCAGTCTGCTGTAAAGCCCAAAACTTATTGGGAGCAATCTGCCATAAGTCCCAATAATGAACCCAGCCCACGAAAAGCCAGGGGGTAAAAAGTAATTTCGAATGGAGCCCTACTACTGCATTCCTTAAAAAAGTAGAACACTCCAGAAGAATCAAAAGGGGGAAAGTCCCCTGAACTGAAGAAAAGCGGTGTTCACCACTTCCTCAGACGGCAGACTCACACCCACCGCTGCCAAGGCTTTCCTGCACAGCAGACGAGGGAAAGGAGCACGGCAGACTAGAAGATGGGCAGCAGAATCACAAAAACGGAAAGAACACAACCAAAGACAAAAAGGGAAGCTAGAGGCCACATGAGGAAAGTAAATACAGACCGGCCTATGATTCCTACTCCCTCTACACGGCAGACAACAGTTAAACAACGGCAGATTCATGAAAAAGGAAGGAGCTCAACAGGAAGACGAAAGATGCATCCATGAGAACATAAATAAAGGTAATGCAGTCACCAAAGCCCAAACCTATGGTGACTGCCAGTAAGATTTCATTAAAAGGCTAAGGGGGATTTGGTTTGGAGGCAGGGGGGTTATTTCTCAAAGGGGTATTGAGGTCTGCGGCTCAAGTGTATCACACCCGTTGGGGGGTATGAGCACAAGTGGCCAGCAAACCCCAAACACCCTAATGAAGACACGTGCAGACAAAGCTTTCGCCATGGAGCCAATCTCTTTCACCAATTTGGTCTGCGGCAATATTTTATGTTATCAGAAAATATTGTCAGCTTGACCTCAATGAGGAAGCCCATTATCCAAAAGTTAGAGAGGTGGCCAAGTCAAAACAATGAACTCCATGGACCACCGCAGACTATTATAAAAGAAAGAAGCACAGTCATGTCAAGGCAGGCTCTCCAGCCTAGAAACAGCCTTTAGCCTCCACCAAAAAGCCAAAACCCAAGTCAAAAGGAGGAGAAGAAGAAAAAGATCAAGATATACCAAAAACACTCCTTGCAAAAATTCCAAAGAACATCTAATCAGCCCCCTACTCCATGTCACGTGTTTTCAAGGAATAACCCTCCCCCGTCATCCATCAAATCTTCCTGAGTCTTTTCAGTTTATTAGAGTTCTTGTTCAAGTTTATTAGAATTCATGTTTTGATGTCGTTCTGCAGTACTCACGTTTTCTGTCTGCAGTAATTGTCTTAGCTTACAGAAAGGTGTCTGCAAGAAGGCTTACACAGCAGATCCATACTCCTTTAAAGAGAAGCCCAGCATTGCAGCAGATCAGAAGGGAGTGCACCATCAGCCTTCAGGCAAGCCCATAGGCCTGGTTTGGAGTTTTGGGCTCAACAACCCATCAATATAAGTTCGGCCCGTCCTCAGCCAACCACATGGCGACACGTGGCACCTATTGAAATTTGAGCATTTACATTTTGGCGACTCTGCTGGGGAGTTGAGCAGCACTTCAGCAAATCAGATCTGCAGTAATGCCACCAAGGTCCAGAAGACAAAACTCAGTGGTAAACTCCCACCCTGACACAGAGTCAAACGCACAAAATCAAGCTGAAGGAGAGATGCAGCAGAACAATGGAGGAAACATGGGAGGAGGCGGTATTCCGGAAGGTAATCCAGGAGGAAGTAACCCAGGAGGACAGCCACCTTTAACGTTGATATATGAGTTGATTCAGGGTTTACAGCAGAATCAAGGAGAACTAGCTGAGTCCATAAGGCAGTTGAAGGAATCCAGTAATAACAGGGAAGTACATGAAGGTAATGGAAGGAACCACGAAGAAAGGGACCACCATGATGAAAGAGATTCCAACAACAAGAATGATGCACCGTTCGTCACTATGTCAGACGTGGCGGACTTCCTCAAACAAGAAAGGGAACGACCGCCTAAGGAGCCTAGGCATTTTGTGAGAAAGCCTCCCTATCCTAAGGAGCTGCTAAAGGAGCCGTACCCTGAAAAATATGATACCCCGAACTTCTCTCCCTTCGACGGCCGGAAGGGTAGTGCGGTAGAACACATCAGCAAGTTCCTAGACTCCATGGGTCCATTCGCTGGAAATGGGGGACTCTGTCTGCGAGAATTCTCAAAGTCCCTTGTTGACAGAGCCTACACCTGGTACGCCATGCTGCCTGAAGGATCCATTAGAGATTGGGAAGATATGGTGGAAAGCTTCTGCAGCAAATACTTCCATGTGGAGGAAAAGATCAGTCTGCTCAACTTGCACAGCACGAAACAGTTGCCTGGCGAGGACCTTTTGAAGTACATTCACCGTTTCCGGGACATTTCTTTGGACTGCCACGTGAAGTATGAAGAAAGTGAGCTGGTTGAAGTATGCATAGACAACATGCTTCCGGAGTTTAGAGCTCACCTCGAGAACTTAGACATTTCACAGTTTGCACCACTGCTCCAGAAGGCTAGGAAGACGGCCTTGTCAGTCAAGCCTCATTCCGAAAAGGCTAAAGAAAAGAAAAGCCAGCACCAAGCACTCACTGTGTCAACTACAGCCGCGCCAACCGGAAACAAGAGGAAAAGGCCTATAGATAAGGTTTTCGAAGAACCACCCCCTTTGCCCTTCACCGTAGAAGAAATGATGGTGATCTTTGACAAGTGGGTGAAAGATGAAGTTATCAAGCTGCCGCAGATCAGCAAACCTCCCACGGAGGAAGAAAAGAGAGATCCTAAATTCTGCCGTTATCACAGGTATGTTCACCACCCAACCGCAGACTGCCGGTCACTTCGATGGGAACTTAATCGGAAAATTCAAGATGGTACCTTACAGCTCTCGCCGGAGCAGCAGAGGGTGCACAAGAATCCTTTTCCAAATCACAGGAAAGATCAAGGCAAAGCAGTTGTGTCTGTGGTAATACAAGGCAGCACCAGTGATATGGAAGTAGATGAGTCTGCCGTAGCTGACACCACTCTAACACCAGCAGCTGTAAGAACCTTGCAGAAAAGTCCAAAGTTCAAGTCTTTGTTTAATCAATTGGGATTGGGACCAGAAGCCAGGAACGCTGCTACGGAGGCCATTATCGCAATAGCGGCAGACTCGGGAGCAGCCTGTTTTACCGCAGAAGCTCATGCCAGTCGTGTCTTCCTAGAAACCACCAATGCGGTAACCTTTACGGATGAGGACATGGAAGTCCAATATCCAGACCACCGCCGGCCCCTGTATGTGTCTGCTGTGATCAAAGATGTGCAAGTTAGGAGAGCCCTGGTGGATACAGGCTCTTGCTTGAATCTGATTCCTTTGAGCACTCTTAAAGCAGTTAACGTTCCACAACATAAGATCCAAGGTGCCCCTATTGAAGTGACAGGATTTGGAGGAGCAGCGGAATACACCATGAGGCATGTACAGTTAGTCTTAAGAGTTGGGCCCATCGTGGCTCTTACACGATTCCATGTCGTGAATTCAGAAGTTTCATACCACGTGCTGCTTGGCAGACCATGGCTGCACAAGCATAAGTTGATTTCGTCCACCTATCATCAGTGTATTAAAGGAAGGCTCAATGGGAAGCCAATCCGTATAGCAGCAAATCCCTCACCATTTGACCAAACTGAGGCACATTTCATTGAAGCGGCCCTGTATGATGAGCTGTCTACTGAAGAACCGCCAATCATCAAGCCGTCTGGAACACCCTTGCCAAACTGGGAAGACATAAGAAATGACCCAGATGTTGATCTGCGAGAAGTCCTGGAGCGAAAGAAAAAGAGGAAGGAACGTATGGCAGAAGAAGAAGAAAGTGCACCACGATGCATACGCGTCCAAATGCCTGATGGACGCGTGGTCTACCGTTTGTGAAGGTGCGCGGGACCTGATTGCTCACCGCAAGAGGGTCCCATACCAGAAGAGGGTAATCTGCGGCCCTCATGTTACTTGATACAGAAAGAGACTGAAGGTTATAAAAGCTTGGCAGATGAGAAGGAAGAAGCAAAATTAGAGAAGTCTGCGGCAGAGAATTCAAAGATAACTCCCAAGGAAGACCTGGAGGTAATTAACTTGAGTCATGATCCTGGTATTGATAAACATGTTTCAATTAGCACCTCGCTGTCTACTGTAGAAAGGGCTTGTCTCATTAATCTGTTAAAGGAGTACCAAGACGTGTTTGCATGGAAGTACGACGAAATGCCCGGTATAGAT
>BKZX01030553.1:2126-28551 GCA_014362285.1 Fagus crenata | reverse complement strand
TCTCTTTTAATAGCTTAATTGCTTTTGCATTTGGACTATCTCCAAATAATTAAAATTTCCAAAGTTGAAATTGATGTCCTATATTACTCTTTAACTTTTTATCAAAAACTAAACAAGATTCTTATAAAAAATTGTGCTACATCTAATATAAAATAATACATTTTAAGAATATCATCATATTTTTGTATTTTTTAGTAATAACTGTCTTTTTCCAAGTTGCAAATAAAAGTAACAGAGGAGTATTAGAAAAATTCCTTCTAAGAATATGAACGACTACCAAACACTAACTGAGAAAAAATGAATTGCTGGTCAGCATATACCACACAGAAGTAAAAGTTGCATCACTGTCTTGAATCGAAATAAGATTTTGTTTTGCAAGCTATGCGTGTAATGGTATTTTTTTTAAAGTGTTTGATAGCGCATCATTCAAGAAGTTTAGCTTATTCAAATTTAAGATCTAGATTTTCTATCTTTGGCAAAGTTAAGGAGGGTTATCAGAGTTCCTTTTTTTGCCTCCCTCCTTTTCTATTTTAAAGGGCTTATGAGATTTCCTTCTTTTTTTTTGTCATTTTTTTTTGTTTATTTTTTATTTTATTTTTATGTATAGTTGTATGCATGAGCAAGTAGTTGTATATTTTCAGTAAAAAGAAATTAGCAATGCTTGAACTAGAGTAAAAGAATAGGCTTGCTTATTATGTGTGTTGGATTATCTACTATAGCAACTTTTATGATTACGATGGTCCTTAAAATACTAATCAGCTAGTCAATATTTTGTGCATTGCACGGAAAAGTTCAATAAAATATGATTTTTGTTGTTTTTATATTTTGGATGAATAAGTAAGAATATTATTGAAACCAAACAAACAATACAAACAAAGAGGCAAGAAAGCCTCAGAACCCCAACAGAAAGACAAGCTAGCCACACTAGCAAACAAGCTAAAATCCTAAAATATGATTTTTGTTGTTATTGTTGCTGCAGCTAAATATGTAATTTGATAATTATCATAATTATTATCTATTATATCATTTATAGAAAATATGATGTGACAAGATTCTAATGAAGGGTATAAATATTGGAGGCTTTATAGGGAATATTTATAGAATTTAAACTCAATTAAAAATTTTATATTAGAATAATGACATGAGAAAATGTGGTTTTCAAAAGCTTATGTGAGTATGTGATAACATTAGAAGAAGTCAACAAAAAAATCAAAGGCTTTCATTTTATATATATATATATATATATATATAAATGAATGTCACTCTAGTTATTACAAAACACAATAATCTTACTAAAAAATGCAAAAATGCAAATATGCTGATGATTTATTTAAGAATACGTTCTTGACCCGATGTTTAATAGTTAATACTTTAGTTGCGTCATCATTTGGAAGGCGCTACCACTAAAAGTCTTTTAAATGTTGAATTATACATTTCACACTTTTATTTTATTTTATTTTATTTTTTATGGATAAGCAAAAATTTTATTCAAAGCCCAAATGCTAAAGATACATACAAGCAAAATAAACACAAGACAACACATAAAACACCAACAATGGTGCCCAGGATACAACCACAACCACAAACACAACACAAAGCAACAAACAAAGCAAGATCTTGGAGACCATCCTATAAATAGCGAGAACCACAACATCAAGAGATGTCCAGCCCAAGCAAACAGTAAGAATGACAAAACGGATTGACCATGGCAACGGAAGCCATGCGATTCCGAAGGGGCTCCTCAAAAGGAGTATCTTTGATAGATCTACCCCAAAATCGCCAGGGGGATAGTCAAGAACAGCTCGAGATAGGAAGAACTCCTAAGGCCATTGCCTACCAAACATCCTTGGCTGCTGAAGATCGCGTTGTGTACAAGAACAAGCCCACACAGATCCGGAGAAAAACCATCTGGAACACCAACACAAACACAAACAAAAATATAGAAAAGAGAAACGAGACAATTCACATAGCTGGTAAACCAAGCATGAGAACCGCTAGAAAACAGCTTACAAAGGGCAGCAAAAGGACCTACACGGGGCAGCAAAAGGCCCACAAAAAGGGCGGAAAGAACCTAGAGAGGGGTATGATCTAAACGGAGAAGAAGGATATGGGCGCACGATAGCAAACAACGCTAATCATGCGCCCCGACAAGGAGAGGTTTTTTTTCACTCTTTTTTCTTCTGGAGAGAGAAGCTCTCGGTTTCTCTATAAGGCTCTCTTTTGTGTGCTCTTGATACATTTCACACCTTGCCTCTTGACTGAGTGCAAACTATAATAGACATCATGTTACCAATAGTACCTCAGACTTCTGAGCAGTTGCTTGAAAGTTTGAAATGTGTAGCTAGTGGAATACTCGTTGGCTTGGATTGTTGTATACCAAAGCTTTCAATCAGTTTCTCAATATAATTTTTCGTGATAAAATAATTTTTTTCGCATGTTGATCTCTATGAATTTTCATTCCCAAGATCTTCTTACCCACACCGAAATCTTTCCTTTCAAAATCACCGTTAAATTAAGCCTTCAATAGTCTTAGTTAAGGACAAAGTAAATACCAAATTCTCATAACCATATCCCCAAGGTAACATAATTTGTCTCCTTGGTATATGACTTAATTCCCCAAGGTAACCATATCCCCAAAGTAACATTCTTTAGAACTCTGATGTTTGGACATCTCCGCGTTTTTCTAATAAACGTTTTAAATATTATATTATCTTTATTGATGATTTTTCCAAATATACATGTTCTTTTCCCATGCATTTCAAATGTGAAGGTTTTTTTTTTACTCTAGGAAGAGCTTTGGAAAGTTCAAAGCTCTTGTTGAAAACATGTTATCTTGCACAAATTAATTCATTTCAATCTGGTGGTGGTGAATACATAGTGTTAGAGATATATTGGCCCATGAGGCTCAAACCTAGTGTAGGACCCAATACTTGTAGGACAAGCAAGTCAATGTACTTGTAGAACAAGCAAATCCAATCCTAACTAGCATAGGTTTCTCTAGTATATAAACCTTACATTGGGTCCATTGTAACACGAGGAATTATATAGTAAAGATGTAGACGTCAATGGTTTTCCTCCATGGATGTAGGTCTCCAAGACCGAACCACATTAAAACCTTTTGCTTTCGCTTTCATTATTTTTCATTATTTTTGCTTCCGCTCACTCAATCACTCAACAACTTTAACATGGTATTAGAGCCAGGTTCGTTCTTGTCCAAGCCTTGCAACTAATTGTTTCTCAATACTCTCAATCATCACTACAACAGTTTTTCCTTTCTTTTCTTTATGAAAAAAAAAAAAAAATCTGTCGATGCCATCATCAAGGTTTGTTACTGCCATCCATCAAAGCTACAAGAGCCATCCAAACAAATCAAGGCAAGCCTCACTGCTGCACCAAATCGCCGCTCGGAATCGAGCAAACAAAATAGCAAAGAACCACTACTCCATGCCACCATAGGTCCACAACGACGCCAATGCTCTAGTCTCTTCTGCCACCCCATATCCACGGAAAACAACACCACACCACTAGAACTACGTCTGCAAGCACCTTCAAATCACGGCTTCACTGGCTTCCTCAACCGCGACTCCGCAATTCAAATCTGGTAATCATCCTTCTTTCCTTTGAACTATGTGTTATGCAGTCTTGGGCTAATCAAGGTTCTCCGAAACTTGCTTGAAATAAAAGAAAGGTTCTATGGGTGATAAGTGAAAGAATTTTCAATCTGTACAACCACACCAAGTCAACCACGTGAGTGTACCCCACCAACCTTAAAAGGTTATATTATCTCTAGAATTAGTTCTAGACTTGCGTGGTTGCACCAAAGAATAATATTGGAGGCTTTACAAGATATTTGAAGAATGTCCTTATTTTTCTTAAGCCACCATATGATGGAGTCAAAGTTAATCACCATGGGTTTTCGCAATGGTTCTTTGATGTGCTTTCATACAGAGTTGATCTAGAATTAAGAAGATCACATGCAGTCAAATGCATCTCAAATCACCCTATGACTGCACTCGCACTAATCAATTAGTGGCCACTCTCTGCTACGTGTTGACACTTGATCTGGATCTTGCCATGTCAGCTCTAGCATGCCAGCCTGATGTCCATCATCAGTGCCTCGACAACAGAAGTTTCAAAGCCACATCAGCAATCACATGTCTTCCAGCTTCTAGCAACTTGTACAATTGATGCCACCAATTACCGACACACAAGTTTGGTTCGGCTGTTTTGCATACACACGAGATGCCACCATACACCGACACATTTCGGTTTTGGCTTTTCAGCATCACTGCAAACATGGTCTGTTGATGCCATCGTCAATCGACACAAGTTTGGTTTAACTGTTTAACATCCGCACAGAGATGCTACAGTTAACCAACACAATTTGGTTCGGTTCTTCAGAGCATCACAACGAAACCATCTGCAATTGCTTTGAGATTTGAATTGCACATTATTTTTCAGGCTGGTCATATCATTCATTCAAGACCTCATAAACTCAAGGTTCCACCTTAAGTTTGAGGGGGTGTTAGAGATATATTGGCCCATGAGGCCCAAACCTAGTGTAGGACCCAATATTTGTAGGACAAGCAAGTCAATGTACATGTAGAACAAGCAAACCTAGTCCTAACTAATATATATTTCTCTAGTATATAAACCCTACATTGGATCCATTGTAACACGAGGAATTATATAGTAAAGATGTAGCCGTCAAGAGCTTTCCTCCATGGATGTAGGTCTACAAGACTAAAACCTTTTACTTCCTCTTTCATAATTTTTCATTATTTTCGCTTCCGCTCATTCAATCACTCAACAACTTTAACATTGTTAATGTTGTTAAGTGATTGAGTGAGCGGAAACGAAATAATGAAAGCGGAAGCAAAATGTTTTAATGTGGTTCGGTCTTGAAGACCTACATTCACGGAGGAAAGCCCTTAACGACTACATCTTTACTATATAGTTCCTCATGTTACAATGGACCGAATGTAGGGTTTATATATTAGAGAAACCTATACTAGTTCTTGACTAGTTTGGATTAGGTTTGTTTGTTCAATAAGTACATTGGCTTACTTGACCTACAAGTATTGGGCCCTACACTAGATTGGGCCTAATGAGCCAATATATCTCTAACACCCCCCCTCAAACTTAAGGTGGAACCTCGAGTTTGTGAGATCTGAATGATATGACCATTCTGAAAAGCATGCAATACAAATCATAAAGCAATTGCGGAAGGTCTTGTTGTGATGCTCTTGAGAACAAAATCGAATTGTGTTGGTTAACAGTGGCATCTCTGTGTGGACGCTAAAAATCCAAACCAAACTTGTGTTGATTGACGGTGGCATCAATCGATTATGTATGCAGTGATGCTGAACAACCAAAACAGAAATATGTGTCGATGTTCGGTGGCATCTCGTGTGGATGCAAAACAGCCAAACTGAACTTGTGTGTCAGTAATTGGTGGCATCAACTGGACAAGTCACTGGAAGCTGAAGGCATGTGATTGCTGATGTGGCTATGACATTTCTACTAACAAGGCACTGATGATGGATGAACGTCTGGCTGACATGGCAGGTTTTGTGTCAATGACATGGAACTAGTGACGAATGGCAGATGGATGTCTGGCTAACATGGCAGGTCTTGTGTCAATGACATGGAACTAGTGACGGACAGATGTCAGGCTAGCATGCTAAGGCTGACATGGCAAGATCCGGTTTCGATGTAGCAAAGAGTGGCCACTGATTGACTAGTGACATGGCTAGGGCGATGTGGTCATAGGGTGATTTAAGATGCATTTTAATGCATGTGACTGTGTGGACCTATGAAAGATGCACACTTGTCCAAATCCACATGCATTGTGTCCTTAATAAGTTATGAAAGAAAAGGAAATTGCAAACTGCTTCTCCTGTTCGTATAGGACATGAACCATCCATGTTAACCCATAATAATAGGAATAAGAAAGTCACAACTATCCAAAACATAGTTAGAACATATGGGTGGACACTTGTTTTAGGTGGAACCCACAAAGTGACTTAAGAGTTGAGAGCATCAAAGCAAAGCATTGGCAACAGACGAAAAGTAAAACAAAGGATGTGAGGACATTTGTTGCTAATAGGTGCAAAGAAAGCTAAAGCACTTGAATATTGGAAACCAAATATCACTTTACGAATGTATGTTAGCTATTGCTCCTCCTCCGTGTTTGAGGACATGAGTTGCGTGTCGCGGTTGTGAACAAGTATTGTGCTGCTCTGATACCATGTTAAAGTTCAATGAGTTTAACTTAATCCCAAAAGACTCCTTGAAAGATGAGGATTGCCCATGTTAATGTGGGACTAAACTCTCACTTTAATATGCCACACGTGTGCCCCCTCACGTGTTGTGGGGGAGTTCTGCCAACACCCAAGAGGTGACTCTGATATCATGTTAAAGTTGTTGAGTGATTGAGTGAGCGAAAGTGAAATAATGAAAGCAAAAGCAAAAGGTTTTAATATGGTTCAATTTTGGAGACCTATGTTCACGGAGGAAAACCCTTAACGACTACATCTTTACTATATAGTTCCTCATGTTACAATGGACCCAATGTAGGGTTTATATACTAGAGAAAGCTATACTAGTTCTAGACTAGTTAAAACTAGGTTTGCTTGTTCTACAAGTACATTAGCTTGCTTGACCTACAAGTATTGAGCCCTGCACTAGGTTGGGCCTCATGGGCCAATATATCTCTAACACAGATATGATTTTAAAAACTATCTAGAACACCATGAGATTTTACATCTCATGTACATCGGAACAAAATGACATTGTCGAGAGGAAGCATAGGCACATTGTCTATACCGGTCTCACTCTTCTAGCTCATGTTGATATGGCTTTTGGGTTAAGTCCTTTAATTGTGTAATGTACCTTATTAACCAATTGCATACGAAAGGGTTGAACCATCAATCCCCGTATCTATACTATAATGTAAAATTGAAACTTTTTTTTTACTTTTTGTTGACTTCATAAAATTTTGACAATAAGTTTTTGAGGCCTCACAAATTTACATTTTATTCTATTATTTATTTATTTAATTAATTTGATATAATTAGTTAACTACTCCTGAGCCCAAACCTGACTTTTCTATGAAACACAATCTTTCTCTCCGACTTTATGTTCCAACGATTAAACACCATCTCCACACTTAGAAGAGCTTAGAACAAAAGAGCTTAAGAGGCAGAACTTTATTGTTGTATATATTAGACTTTAAAAGGTATATAGTGGCTTTTGTGTAGTAACTTTGTGGAAGTCCTTTTGGCTATCATGTCCTTTTATTCAAAGACTTAATGGTATTTCTCTTACCTATTTATTTTGACACATAAGTAAGACCATTACTATAAGTTTATTATTATATTATGAACAAAAACATTATAAGTTTATTATTATATATTTAAATAATATAAGTTTATTACTGATTAAATTTAAATTAGCTATGCTATTTTGTATAAACTTTTTAATTTGAATTTATATTTATTAATACTTATTAATTAAATATGTATCATATATAACTATTTGTTGCCAAAATTTCCTGTGCATGAGAAACTATTTCAGAGGCCCCCTAAATTATTTCCTATTTGTGGTCTTTGGATGTGAATGTTACCATTATGTTATGCCCAAATAAGTGGAAGGAAGATAAAAGTGGAGGATAAACTTTATTAGGAGATAGCCGAATAAATCCCTACTCTCTAGGAGATTAGATTAGGAATACTTTTAGATTAGTTGTTATCTGCAATTTTTATTATTCAGTTAGAGTTTGAGTTAGTTATCACCACTATATTTAGGGAAAATGATACTCTCAATTTCAAAATCTCTCCATTTGGTCTATTTCATGATTCATAATAAATATTATAAATCTAGTCGTGTACAGACTGCCACGTCATTTAAAATTTTAAATGATTTGGCAGTGTGTTTGCTGTTAGATCCATGAAATGAAATCTGAACCATTAAATGGACCAAATTGAGGGGTTTTGAAATGGGGAGGATCCTATTCCTTTATTTAAGGAGTTGTGAGAACCACGACCTTTAACCCAATGTAAAGGCCTAAACATGATTCTCAAAATGGAGACTTTCATTATTTTCCATCCTAATTTTTAGGGGAATTTACAATAGAGTCGCCTCCTAACTTTTGTACAAAAAGCTAAGAAAAAAGTACAATATTTTATACATTGATGAAATAAATAATACAATGTTTTGGGAAATAAATAAATTACATGATTTTGCCTTAGAAACAATCTAAGGAAAAATAAAATTACAAGGCTTTGTGTCATAAATACATTCTAGAAAACAAAAGTAAAAGGATATATAGACTAATCTAACTTCCCCTAAGATTAGGGTTCGGGGGCTAGGGGATTGAGTGGGAAGGTGTTAGGCACCCACCCAACCTGACCTAAGTCAGTCTTTAAGGATTCCCTAATCTATAGTTCACGAACCAACTTGCTTTGACTCATATCATCATACAGTACATGCAAAGAAAAATTAAATAGTAATTAATCATCAAGTAATTAAAATCATTTAGGCACACATCTCACATGAAAAATAAAATTTAAAGTTGCTGTAATTTTAGTAAAATATTTTAGAAAAATCAGATTTGCATCATTCACAAAACAAAAAACCAAAAACAATGCAATCTAGCAATTGTACATTAAAAATTAATCAAGCAATTGAAATTAAAACCTAATCATGCATTCTACACAATTAAAGTTGCTGTATTAAATTAAAAAGAGAAGATTATACCTTTTGGGATGCAACCTCTTGAATGAGTGTCCCGAATTGAATTTGATTATGATGGGATGTGGCCTCTTGATTGAGAATACCACCAGTCCTAAAAATTGATTCTTGAAAAAAACCGTTAAATTTGGTTAAAAGAGATTAAAAATGGAATTGAAGGATTGGAAATAGAGATTACAAAAATGGTTTTTGTAATATCTGGACTTAAATATAAGAACACACTTGTGTTCTTATTCCCAAGTCTAACCCTTTGCAAAAATTCTCTTGAATTTTGCTTAGGATTCCTCTGACTAATTTTTCCCAACCCCCTTTGAAAATAAATATCATTTTTTATTTATATGGCAGCCCAAAAATGAACCTACCCACGTTTTGGAACTCATGGGAGTGCATTAGGGTTTTAGAAATTGGATATACTTCATGAAAATCCCGAAATTCTGATTGATTTTTAGGCTCTAATTGCGGGCCCATTTTGACCCTCTAAACATTCGAATTTGGAGATGGTCATTAGAGACATATTTGTAGCCCATCATGTCAGCTTTCCAGCCCAATTTGAATAAACTCAATCAGATAATTGAGTCAAAAGTTATGGTCGAAATACTAACCAGTATACGGGCTGGAATCCAAATCCGAATTGGGCTTTGGATAATTCCGAGTTTTTTCACCTTTGGTCAACTTATAGTGGATTTAGAAGTCCTTATTCGGCTGAATTTGAGATTTCTTAATTCTAATCAATTTATTAATAATTAATATGATAATTATTGGTCAAAATAATTATCCCATTAGTTAAAAATAAATCAATTTAAGAATTATCTTTTGATGAAAATCTTGTGCATGAATACTTACCATTTTAAGGTGTTCTAAACCAATAGGAATTATTTATTAATTGATTTTAATTTAATCCTTTAGAGGACCAATCAAATTAATTAATAAGTAATTCTATACATGTGAGCTTATGGTAAATATTATTTCAACCAATCAAATTCATTTCCTTAACAAAAACTTGGTTTTTTATCCAATTTCCAATCCGAAAAATGCACTCTCATTCTTAATTCAATTTTGATCACTTAAAATATGATTTTAAATTTATGGACCAACTTTGAATTTTCAAGCTTATGAAATTACCATTTTACCCTTTATGCACTAAAGTGTAAAAAAGTAAAATTAATGGTTGCAAAATGGGGTGTCAACAGATGCCCCTCGTTGGTGGAATTTATGTAATAAATAAACACCAATGCAAGTATGACATCTCATTTTGTGACCATTAATTTATTCACGTGGGGATATAATGTCCTCAGACATTTGTGGGAATGCAACTCTTCAAAGTTGTCCCAAAAGAGAAAGTGTGAGAATACAATTCCGCAGAATTGCCTCAAAGGGAAAGGTTTTGAGAATACAATTCAGTAGAATTGTCTCAAAGGAAGTGTTTTGAGAATACAACTCTGCAGGGTTGCCTTAAAGGAAATGTTTTGAGAATACAATTCAGTAGAATTGCCTCAAAAGGAAGTGTTTTAAGAATACAACTCCGCAGGGTTGCCTCAAAAGAAATGTTTTAAGAATACAATTTAGTAGAATTGCCTCAAAAGGGAGTATGGGAATACAACTCCGCAGAGTTGCCTCAAAGAAAAATGTTTTGAGAATACAATTCCGCAGAATTGCCTCAAATAAAATGTTTTGAGAAAATACAACTCCGTGAAGTTGCTTCAAAGGAAATCTTTTGAGAATACAATTCAGTAAAATTGCCTCAAAAGAAATATTTTGAGAATACAATTCCGCAGAATTGCTTCAAAGGAAATGTTTTGAGAATACAATTCCGTAGAATTGCCTCAAAAAGGCAGTGTTGTGAGAATACAACTCCGTAGAGTTGCCTAAAAGGAAAGTTTGAGAATACAACTCTGGAGAGTTGCCTCAAATGAAATGTTTTGAGAATACAATTATGCATAATTGCCTCAAAGGGAAGTGTGGGAATACAACTCCATAGAGTTGCCCTAAAGAAAATATTTTGAGAATACAATTCTGCAGAATTGCCTCAAAGGAACTTTTGTATAATACGACTCCGAAGAGTTGTCTTGAAGGAAATATTTTGAAAATACAATTCTGTAGAATTGCCTCAAAGGAAATATTTTGAGAATACAATTCCGTAGAATTGCCTGAAAGAGAAAGTGTTGGAATACAACTTCGGAAAGTTGCCCCCAAAAGAATGCCTAGTGAGAATGCAATTCCGCAGAATTGTCTCAAAAAGAATGTTGTTGGATGCAACATCTGCAAAATGCTTTAGGAAGAATGTTTTGATGACATTGACTCAGGGTCACACTTTTGATCTTGGATTTTTAACTCAGGGTCAGATTTAATTTTTGACTCGGGGTCGATTTTTTATTTTTTTGAATTTGGATGATGACTTAAGGTTTAATCTTGATTTTCGACTCAGGGTCGAATTTTGATTCTCCCAATGATGACTCAGGGTCAAGATTCATTTACATTTGGCTTTCAATGGATGACTTTAGGTCAAGCATTTCATCTTTTTTTTTGTTGTAAAATTTGAGGTCATGATTTAATCTTTGATTGGTGACTCAGGGTTAGGGATTAATTTTGATTGAGAGGTGGTTTGCTCATCTTTGAGGCTTACATGATTGATTTTGGAGATTGTTTTAATGTGCTTATGAAGCTTTATCCATGGGGAAGCTTTTCCATGAAGATTTTTTTTTATTGTTAGCATTTTTGGAGATTCTCATTGTAAAGATTTTTTATTCTTGGAGATTTTTCAAGGAGGTTTTTTTTTTAATTTTTTCTTTGAGATTGTTCCGTTGTGAAGATTTGTTCAATTGCTCATCTTTAAGGCTTAAAAATTGTTTTAGTTTGCTCGTATTGAGGCTTAAAATCTTTGTGTTGTTTATTTGACTCAGGGTCTTTGGCTCAGGGTCGGATTTCAACATGGATGCTAACTCAGGGTTTGAGTTTGGAATTTTGATTGACTTAGGGTCAGATTTGAAGTTTTGAAATGATTTGTCGACTTTGGTTGTTTATTTGGGCTGGCTTTTTGCACAATTGAGTTGATTTTGTTATTTCTTGATGGGTCTTTGAAATTTTGAGCTTGGTTATTGCTTTGTGATCATGGGTTTGTTTAGGTTTGTTTGATTGAAATGGGTATGGCCAACTTGGATTGAGTTTTGCTGAAATTTTGCAACTTTTGAGGCCAGTGATCCTTTTTTTTTTAAAGAACTTTGTTGTTTCGTTTTTCTTGAGTTTGATTGATTAAGTTTGAGATGTGTATCTATTTTGGATTGGCTCCATTTAGTTGAGATTTGATGGTTTGTTAACTTGGTGCAGTGGTTTTGCTTTTGGATTTATGAATTAATTCAAGTTTGAAAGTTTTGTTTAAATTTGAATTTGTTTGCTTTGAGTTGGAATTACTGTTTGTGGTGATTTTTTAACTTGATTGGTCAATTTTAAGTCTTGATCATGTTGAGTTAAGCTTGGTTAATTTTCTCATGATTCCATGATGGTGTTTGATTTGGTTCTTTATTTTAGTTTTGATGGCTTCTTTTGTTTATGTGTCAGGGTTGTTTGAGGAGATTAATTTTAGGAAACGGAAGTTGGTTCAGTATGCTTCGGATGTCGAGAAGGTTGAGTTTGATTTGTCGTAAGACCTTGAGTGTCATGGGTTTTATTATGTGAATGTTGGATTGTTTTTTCTTGCTTAAGGCATATGTGGTTAGAAACACGTACCTTTGCTTTTCAGTGCTTACCTGACGTCCTTCTATTTTGATGATAACAACTTATTCTTGGAGGATTGGGTTTCGTGCTTCCATAGGGAAATGGTATTTTGATGAAAATGTGGTAACATTTTTGGAGTGGACTCTTGTTGATGGATGGTCCAATGGAGTGACTTTGATAACCTGCAAGAGACAACAAACAAAATCTTCTTTTGATTGTCAGTTGGGCGCATGCCCCTTGTTTGAGCATTGTGGCAAAAAAAGATCATGTTGACAAACAAAACAGATGAGACTAGTGTAGCATGCTTGCATACAAAAATGTTGGGCCAATACCCATAATTTAAACTTGTTGTGAAAACATTTTGTGCAAGTGAACTATTTTCAAGTCAATCACTTTGAGTTCTCCACTAGACCTAAGCTTAGGTCATTTGGGTGTTTGGGACCGAGTCTTTGACAGACTGCCTACGTACCCCTTTTGGGAGGATCAGGTCCAGACGTAGTTCAAAAGATTTGACCTATTCAAAGGTCATGGAGATGATTGGGACCGAGTCTTTGATAGACTGCCTATGTACCTCTTTTGGGAGGATTAGGTCCAGACGTAGTTCAAGAGTTGGACCTATCCGAAGGTCATTCAGATGATTGGGACCAAGTCTTTGATAGACTGCCTACGTACCCCTTTTGGGAGGATCAAGTCCAAACGTAGTTCAAGGGTTTGACCTATCCAAAGGTCTTGCAGATGATTGGGATCGAGTCTACAATAGACTGCCTACGTACCTCTTTTGGGAGGATTAGGTCCAGACGTAGTTCAAGAATTTGACCTATCCAAAGGTCTTGTAGATGATTGGGACCAAGTCTACAATAGATTACCTATGTACCTCTTTTGGGAGGATCAGGTCCAGACGTAATTCAAGAATTTGAATTTACCCTAAGGTTATTCAGATGATTGGGACCGAGTCTTTGATAGACTGCTTACGTACCTCTTTTGGGAGGATTAGGTCAAGACGTAGTTCAAGAGTTTGACTTATCCGAAGGTCATATGGATGATTAGGACTGAGTCTTTGATAGACGGCCTACGTACCTCTTTTGGGAGGATCAGGTCTAGACGTAGTTTAAGAGATTTGACCTATTCGAAGGTCATGGAGATGATTGGGACCGAGTCTTTGATAGACTGCCTACGTACCCTTTTTGGGAGGATCAGGTCCAGACGTAATTCAAGAGTTGGACCTATTCGAAGGTCATGCAGATGATTGGGACCGAGTCTTTGATAGACTGCCTACGTACCCCTTTTAGGAGGATCAGGTCAAGACGTAGTTCAGGAAATTAAACCTATCCAAAGGTTATTCAGATGATTAGGACCGAGTCAACAATAGACTGCCTACGTACCTCTTTTGGGAGGATCAGGTAGTTCAAGAGATTTGACCTATCTAAAGGTCATGCAGATGATTGGGACCGAGTCTTTGATGGACTGCCTACATACCTCTTTTTGGAGGATCAGGTCAAGACGTAGTTCAAAAGTGGTTGGAAGACACTTGGTCAACCATGGTGATGATAAAGACCTCTGATCAAGTCTGCCTGGTGATTTCAAAATGAGCTTATTCAAGAGAAAATTTGAAAATGATCTGAATTTTTCTTTTATAACTTTGTGGTGTAGAAACCTTTCTTTGCAATGTGGTGTTCTTATCAATTTTGAGAAAAATCATTTTTTCCTTTTTCAAATGAGCAAAAGGTAGTCCCTTTGAATAAGTCTTTTGGCTGATCATGACATTCGATAGCCAAACTATTCTCTTTATCGAGAAGGATTAAGGTCATTGAATTCAAGTAAACAACCTTACTTTTTTACTTTGAGCATTGTGAGATTGAATCCTTAAAGGCAATCAAAGAATGTACATGATAGTGCATGAAGAATTGAAGGTATTCATTGAAAGCAAACAAAAGGAAATGCTTATGATTTAGGAATTCTTTTCATTTGAGATTAAACAAGGGGAGTGCCCCAAGTTTGAGAATTTTTCCTATTTGAAAGCAAACAAGAGGAGTGCCCCTAGTTTGAGAATTTTTATTTGAGGACAAATAAGGGGAGTGCCCTTAATTTGAGAATTCATTTTTGTTTGATGACAAACAAGGGGAGTGCCCCTAGCTTGAGAATTTTTGTCTTAGAGCAAATAAGGGGAGTGCTCCTAATTTGAGAATTTTCTTTTTTAAGATCTTTTGCTAGTAATGCTTGACTACCTCGGGCTTTCTTTCTTTTCAATCTAAGAGAAATCATCGCAAGAGTTGTGCCTAAAAACTACCAAGACTTCAAGGAGGTCTTTATTCATAGGTTATAATGTAGGCCGGGTTCAGGTATTTGAAATGAAGGATATATAAAAGGCTCAAAATCCCTTTTTTGATATTTCCCTAAGTATGCATTACTTAAACTCAGACATTGGAGGAGCTTTCTCCTTTTTTATCAGTGCTTGCTTTTGCATTGACTTCTTGAAAGTCTCTTTTCATTTGTCTCTCTTTATTTCAATCAAGTTGTTCCTATGTGTGAGCTCATTCTTTTTGTTCGATTCTCTTATTTAGCTCTTCAGCTTTGATGGGCACTCATTTTTGGTTTTGAGGGAATTTCATCTTTCTTTCTCTCTTCAAGCTTTCATATCTCTCTTCTTTGAGTTTTTTTTTTTTTGAATGAAACCCTAACTTTTACCTAGGCCGCCCTTTCGGGTTTTCAACCTATTGGGTTACCCTATTTTTTGCCTAGGTTGCCCTGTCGGGTTTTCAACCTAGCGGGTCTCTCTTCTTCTTTTTTGAACTTTTCTTTCATAATTATTTGCTTTTTCATACCCTCATGTTGCTCCTTGTCGGATTTAGCTTGTTGGACTCTCATGTGAGCTTAACATGAATCTCTCATAGTTGGTGAGAATTAAGATTTCAAATTCGACCTTTCTTCAAGGTGGGTCTTGAACATGCCCCTAATCACCACACTTTCTTTCCAAACTTTTGGTATACTTGTGCCTCCTTTGTTGGCTCTTTTTCAGATAAGCATTAGGTTTCACTCCTCCCCAAAATTAGTTTTGAGTATGTGCACACTTGATTTTTCCCCACCCTTGGGTTCAAGTTTTTATTATTGGTTCTTGAAAAAAAGGCTAACTGTATAGGCTCAAATGGGCTAGCAATGGATTAATTTGTGGTAGGTTAATTCTGGAATGATGTGGTCTAGCAAAAGATGGCCTCCAATCTCTAGTAATGCTAGTTTATCGGCACAAAGATATGACCCCTCTTGATAGACTTCTCTTAGGGTAAAAAGAAGTAACAACTCGTTGTTATGACATCAAAAGTTCTCAAAACAAGACTTTGCACTTTAATCAAATGACATGTGATTTTTCCCTTGATTGCATTTAGGATCTCTTTCCCTTTTGTTCTAAATTGTGAGCAAAGATCCTTACATGAATTAAATGAAGTTAATTCCTTCTTTATGCAAATTGATTGGTAAGGCTATGAAATCTCATGATTTGCAAAAAGATTTTATTAAAGATATTTCCTTATGCACAATTTGAAAATGTGTTTTTGAAAATTTTGAATTTTACTTACTCTAGAAGAAGAGCGATTCTTGATTTTGAAAGAACACCTTATTTTGAAAAACAATCCACAAGATTTTTTCTTTTTGAATATGCACATTTTGAAAACCAGCGATGGTTGAAGATCATGCCCATTGAGTATTGGATGAATGAATCGGCTTTTGGGCTTTGGGCCTTGAGGAAATTGGGAGTCATTAGGGGCCCAGGCCCCTAGTTCAGAACTCTTTATTGAAGGCAACTTAAGGACCCATGCCCTTAATTGGAGAGAGAGAATTTTTTTTTTTGGCTTTTGGCTTTTTGATTTTTTTTTTTTTCTTTTTTTAAATGAAAAATGTAAACAAGAAATTCAAACAAACATTCCTATGATGAGTTTACAATCAAAACCTAAGCAACATGTTCCTAAGAATTCAAATGAGCAACATAATGAACTTAAACAAAAGAAAGATAGAATAACCCCATGGATGAGATCTTGGCTTGGGAGCTTGTGGAGTGATCACTTGGCTCAAGAGAAGTTGAATTAGCCTCCTAGTGAAGATGGATCAATGATTTTTTAGTCACTGAGATCTCAAATGGAATGATCGGTCCCTTGAGTTCTCCATGGCATTGTTGGAGTCTTCTTGGTCTATTGAGAAATCTGATGATGATAAAACTAGGCTTTCTTCGAATTGGTCCTGCGACAGTCAAACTTGATTCTCGTGGGCCTTGGAGCAATGATGTTGGGCTTTTGACTTTTCTTGTGAAGCAAATCCATTTGTGAATTTTGTACATGATATCAACCATTACATTGTGTGCACTTAGACTCATTAAGTCAATGGAATGTGAGTTTCAAACTTAGGCATTCATTTCACAAAATCTCATGGGTGAACCATTAGATTTAGGCTTTCATTCATTTAGGTCCAAACAAAATCATGAAGGCTTCGATCATTAGACTATGGGCTTTAATCCAATAGGATCATGTGAAAGTCAAGCATTGGGCTTAGACTTTCATTCAAGAAAAGAACCATGTGCGCCTTAAGTTTTTGGGCTTGGGCCTTTGTGTTTTTCCAAAATGACCGAATGGGTTCCAAGCGTTGGACTTGGGTTTTGAATTTATTGAAGTCATTTGGGTCACAAATATTGGACTTAGGTCTTGATTCCAAGAAGGTCATAAAAGCCTCAAGAGTTGAACTTGGGCTTCAATTTAAGCAAAGTGATGTAAACCTCAAGCTTTGGACTTGAGCTCTCATTCATGCAAGGTTGGACTTAAGTTCAAGGAAGGTCATGTGAGCCTCAAGCCTTGAGCTTAGGCTTCAGTTCAAGTGAAGTCATGTTAGTCTTAAGCCTTGGGCTTGAACCTTTGATCCAATCAATGTCTTGTTGGGTTAGGTATCATTTTCTAAAAAAATGGGTCTAAGCTTTGGACTTGGATTTTCACTTCATGTTATTTTGGATTCCTAAACCATTCTTTAAGCATAGGCCCAAGAGTGGAACTTGAACTCTTTCTTTTCAAAATGACCAAGTGGGCCTCAAGTATAGGATTTAGGCTTTTTTTTTTTAAAATGACCAAGCGGGCCTCAAGTATAGGACTTGAGCTTTTCCTTTCAACATGACTAGATGGATTCTAATTTCTTTTGAATTTGGGCTTTGAATTTTCTTAGAATCATGTGACATTTAATCTCCTTAAAGCCATGTGGGTCTGAAACATTGGACTTGATTGATTTTTGCCTTCAAAAAGTGATTGGTTAAGAAACTTTTCTCTTTTAGGCTTTTGATTCACTTCAATGATGGATTTAATTCTCTTAAGTTCATATGGGCTTTAAGTATTGGACTTGAGCCTAGGTTCAAACAACATCCAAGTGGGCCTTAAGCATTGGACTTGGGCTTAGGTTCAAACAAGAGCAAACAAGGCTTCAAGCGTTGGACTTATTTCTAAGTTCAAATAAAAGCAATCATGAATGTACGCTTTATCGGGTTGGGCCATCCTAGAGGAAAGATCTAAATAGGCTTTTACATGAGGATAGAGGGTAGGCTAAAAAGGTTCCCAATTACTTGGGCTTAACATACCCACCAATGCATGCGAAGAGCATCAAAGGCTCACAGTATGTTTCACCACTTTATACTTGCTCGAGAGGGTCAAGAGTACGTATTCATGGGGTGGTAGGTTGGCCAAGGGTACCCGCATCCGAGGGGGACCGTGATCCAAGGCTACTACTACCGTGGCTTCCGGGCTAACAACACACAATGCAAGATCACATATGCAATGCATGACATACAAGATGACAATTATCAAAGCGAGTAACAAACAATGCAAACAATTTGTGAACTATAGACTAAGGATTCTACTCCAGAGTTTAGCCCTCTAAATCCCCGGTGGAGTCACCACTGTGAGAACCACGACCTTTAACCCAATGTAAAGGCCTAAATATGATTCTCAAAATGGAGACTTTCACTATTTTCCATCCTAATTTTTAGGGGAATTTACAATGGAGTCGCCACCTAACTTTTGTACAAAAAGCTAAGAAAAAAGTACAATATTTTATACATTGATGAAATAAATAATACAATGTTTTGGGAAATAAATAAATTACATGATTTTGCCCTAGATACAATCTAAGGAAAAATAAAATTACAAGGCTTTGTGTCCTAAATACATTCTAGAAAACAAAAGTAAAAGGATACATAGACTAATCTAACTTCCATTAAGATTAGGGTTCGGGGGCTAGGGGATTGAGTGGGAAGGTGTTAGGCACCCACCCAACCTGACCTAAGTCAGTCTCTAAGGATTCCTTAATCTATAGTTCACGACTCAGTAAACAAACCAACTTGCTTTGACTCATATCATCATACAGTACATGCAAAGAAAAATTAAATAGTGATTAATCATCAAGTAATTAAAATCATTTAGACAAACATCTCACATGAAAAATAAAATTTAAAGTTGCTGTAATTTTCGTAAAATATGTTAGAAAAATCAGATTTGCATCATTCATAAAACAAAAAACCAAAAACAATGCAATCTAGCAATTGTACATTAAAATTAATCAAGCAATTGAAATTAAAACCTAATCATGCATTCTACACAATTAAAGTTGTTGCATTAAATTAACAAAGAGAAGATTATATCTTTTGGGATGCAACCTCTTAAATGAGTGTCCCGAATTGAATTTGATTGTGATGGGATGCGGCCTCTTGATTAAGAATACCACCAGTCCTAAAAATTGATTCTTGAAAAAAACCGTTAAATTTGGTTAAAAGAGATTAAAATTGGAATTGAAGGATTGGAAATAGAGATTACAAAAATGGCTTTTGTAATATCTGGACTTAAATATAAGAACACACTTGTGTTCTTATTCCCAAGTCTAATCCTTTGCAAAAATTCTCTTGAATTTTGCTTAAGATTCCTCTGACTAATTTTTCCCAACCCCCTTTGAAAATAAGTATCATTTTCTATTTATATGGCAGCCCAAAAATGAACCTACCCATGTTTTGGAACTCATGGGAGTGCATTAGGATTTTGGAAATTGGATATACTTTATGAAAATCCCGAAATTCTGACTGATCTAATTGCAGGCCCATTTTGACCCTCTAAACATTCGAATTTGGAGATGGTCATTAGAGACATATTTGTAGCCCATCATGTCAGCTTTTCATCCCAATTTGAAGCAACTCAATCGGATAATTAAGTCAAAAGTTATGGTTGAAATACTGACCAGTATACGGGTTGGAATCCAAATCCGAATTGGGCTTTGGATAATTCTGAGTTTTTTCACCTTTGGTCAACTTATAGTAGATTTAGAAGTCCTTATTTGGCTGAATTTGAGATTTCTTAATTCTAATCAATTTATTAATAATTAATATGATAATTATTGGTCAAAATAATTATCCCATTAGTTAAAAATAAATCAATTTAAGAATTATCTTTTGATGGAAATCTTGTGCATGAATACTTACCATTTTAAGGTATTTTAAACCAATAGGAATTATTTATTAATTGATTTTAATTTAATCCTTTATTTCAACCAATCAAATTCATTTCCTTAATAAAAACTTGGTTTTTTTATCCAATTTCCAATCCAAAAAATGCACTCTCATTCTTAATTCAATTTTGATTACTTAAAATATGATTTTAAATTTATGGACCAACTTTGAATTTTCAAGCTTGTGAAATTACCATTTTACCCTTTATGCACTAAAGTGTAAAAAAGTAAAATTAATGGTTGCAAAATGGGGTATCAACAGGAGTCGAATAGTTATTAATTTGTATTCAGCCACTATATTAAAGAGTGAAATTTATTAATGAAGGAATCATAATATTTATTAGTAAAATCAAGCGTTACTTGTTTAGGAGGTCTGGACTCTCTCGAAGTAGTCTATATATCAAATTAAGAGGTTTTGGGTTCGTATCAAATTGGTATCAAAGCCAATTGATCCAGCACATCCTCCCACCAAGCCACTGTAACCCAAACCCATAGATCTAAAAAAAAAAAAAAAAAAAAGGCCAAACCGTGACTCTTCTTCTAACTTTCAGCAATGCAAGGCGCATCATCTACCTAGAACCAATCCGTTGATAATGTAGTAAAAGCTGCCTAAGACCTCTCTGAAAGGATCAGAAAGTTGGAAGCTTCATTCAATACTACATATGTTTTCGTGATTCATGAATTGTTTAGTAGCTTCCTTCAAAAGAACACCCAATAAGCTTGAAGAGAAGGTTTCACTCATGGGAGATAGCCACCTTGGCCTAGTGTTGAAATAGAGGTCCAAGTACCAAAAGATTTTGCTTCTACGTTTGTGTTGGAAGAACTTAATGTAGAACCTAAGCAACGAGCTGATGAAAAGATGGTTCTACTAGAAAATGAAAAGAAGGAAGATACACAACTTGATGAGGCTAACAAGATTGATACAATGGCTGAAGATAAGCATGCTTTGTCCGCAACACTGATTTCTCACATTGATTTTGTAATCCTAGAAATATTTAAGGATGTGATGGAACATTTGAATTTTTTGTTTGTCGTACTTCTGAAGGTGATTCCAGACTTAAGCAAGCATCCAGTGCTAGAATCGTGATCATTCGACATTTCAAAACTTGAGGTTGAGTTTTTTCCAATAATTGCGTGGATGACACTACTTGGGCGAAATATTTGGATTTACATCTTCAGTTCTCTCACTTGAATCTTGAGGAGAAGATTCATATTCAAGGAGGGTGGAATGTTATGACCCGGATAAGTGGAAGGAAGATAAAAGTGGAGGATAAACTTTATTAGGAGATAGTCGAATAAATCCCTACTCTCTAGGAGATTGGATTTATATATGTTGTTATTTGAATTAATTAAGATAGTTTTAAATTAGTTGTTATCTACAATTGTTATTATTCAGTTAGAGTTATAGTTAGTTATTACTACTGTATTTAAGGAGTGAAATAGAGGTTGTATTCAGCCACTATATTAATGAGTGGAATTTATTAATGAAAGAATCAGAATATTTATTAGTAAAATTAAGCGTTGCTTGTTTGAGAGGTTTGGACTCCCTTGAAATAGTCCATTTATCAAATTAAGAGGTTTTGGTTCCTTCAAAGAAACCAACAAAAATTGGGTTCATATCACCTTACCTTCGTCCCTATATCAAAAACACAAACTTCAATTTCACTTTAGACAATGTGTGTTTTTATGGTATACATTACACCACCAAAGGCATTGTTCTTGATTTGAGCACTAATCGAGTTTATCTCTCCGGTTATATTGTTTTCAATGAGAATTCATTCCCATCCCAGATTCTTCTGGTGAGTTCGCTCACGACTCACTTGGCTCTTGCTTGGGTGAGTCTCAGCCCAGAGAGGTCACTTAAGCCTCACCTGACAGTCACTTGCGTGAACTTCCTTCCCAAGAGTTCACTCAAGCCTCGCCTGATTCTCACATGAGCAAACTCCAATCTAGAGATTTTGCTTGAGCTTTGCTTGATACTTGCTCGAGAAACACCCCTTCATCCCAATCTATAGATTATCGTTCCACTAACGGGTATTACATCTATTTTAGGTTACTTATCTCATGGAGTGCGAAGAAACATGCCACGATTTCCCATTCTAGAACATAAGCGGAGTACCATCAACTAGCTCTCACTGCTTTAAACTTTCTTAACTTTGTCAACATTTCCAAGATCTCCATCTTTTCTCCCTCACCCTCCATTGATTTGGTGTGATATTATTAGCTCCATTTCTCTTTGCTCCAATCCATTTTTTCACACTCATATTGAAGTATCTTGAAGTTGATTATCACCATGTTTGTGAGAAAGTAGTGCGCACAAAGAGCTTCATGTGCGCGTTACATTCACGCTATGGATCAAATTGTTGATGTGTTCACCAAGGGACTTACTAATGCTTGGTTTAAACTTCTTTGAGATAAGCTCATTGTTCGTCCTTGATCCATTAGCTTGCATGGGATGTATTAGCGGAAATCAAGTCATTCAAGAAAATCAAACTAGCCCCAACATTAGCATATGTGGTTGTAGTCAACCATCACTAATATTGGAGTGTTAGTTCTAAGAAACAATCGCATAATATCCTCAAAGCAATCACTCTAAGGATATCAAATGTGGTCCTAAAACCACTATTTTTATTGGAGCTTTCTAGTTTCTAAGGAAGCAATCACATGAATTTTTTTCAAGAATCACTCATTTTGTATAATTGATAGTGCAATCAATTGTATCATGATACTTTTTACATTATAAAAGGAGATATATTCTTACTATAGACTCGAGAAAAATATACAATCATTTGTTTTGTTTCATTTATCCTTGGCAACTCGCAACCCAGCAGAAATGGCCATAAATTTGCAATGAATTCACGCTTGGTGGACAAAACTCAGTTGCAAATCTTAGGAACTAACTGAGGAAAAGCTTGTTGCTTAGCTTTACAACTTAGATACATATTTTAAAACTCAGCATATATATATACATAGGAAGGATCAAGCTTAGCCATAAAACACGAAACCCTAAATTAGACCTGACTGATAAGAACGGTATCTAAACAAACTTGCAGCAACTGTTGGATTTGAACTATTGAGGAAGAAAGTTGCAAGCCACCCAAAATTACACATGTTAAAGATTTAACTGTGAAAAATCATCTAAGCTCCACGTATGTGTTGAAGTTGCTGAAAATGCTTCTGGGCAGCTGTGTTACTTTTGGTAGCAAAATCATTTTCCTCCTCTTTTGACGTGTTTTCCTCAGAGTCTGTTTGAGAAGAAGAAAAAAGCTCAAAAAGGGTACCCATAACACAGCCAAAAAGGGGAAGAGATGACCATATAATTGCTGCCTGTTTGAGATTCATAGCTTATTATTCTGCTAAAAGAGACCGACGAGATTAAAAGTAATGTCTGGAATTGTGGTATATTGGTGATGCAGTTAGTATGATGAACTTATAGAAAAAGCAGTGGATGAACCTATGCCATTGCCAGTCTACTCGGCGTGGTAATCAAGTCAAGTTCATGGCATCTTTTCAAGCCCACCAAAACTGACCTACCTCTAATTAAAATAAAATAATGCACTGATAAGAAACTTCCTTGGATGCGGACGTGGTAATTATCTATAGGTTGCTTTGGAGGCCCCTTTTTCAAAATAATGCTTTTTTTATTGTTATTTCGTCAAATATCCAGCTGAACTTAATTTGAGAAATATATTTTGTTTTTTCTAAACACAAGATTGTTAAAACCAAATTTACCCTTCCGTCCTAATGTAACCATATAAGAGAAGATTATAATTTTTTTAAGCAATCTTGTATTTGTTAATAGATTAGAACATCAAACAAGCCACAAATCATAGTCTATTGCTGTGATAGTCAAAATTATTGTTAGTGTTTCCTAGACTATATCTAAAAATAATAATTTAATAATAATAAAAAAAGATTTTAAAATAATAGATGAAAAAGATTTGAAAATAATAAGGATGTAGATTTGGCTACCGTATTGTGAGATAAGAGATATCTAAAAAGATCAATAAAGTAAGAGGAAGATTTGAGTGATTAAGTGAAAAGTGGGGAAGATTAAGTTGAATCTTGTCTTTACTAAAGACAAGATTCATTTAAAAATTTTGAATGTGCGGTCACTGAAGCGCACGCGCACTGTGTAATTTTTTATGAATATTGTCTTTACTAAAAACAAGATTCATTTAAAAAATTTGAATGTGCAGTCACGGGGGCACGTGCAGTGTAATTTTAGATGAATCTTGTCTTTTGTATAATTTAAGTTGAATCTTATCTTTTCTAAAGACAAGATTCATTTAAAATTTTAACTAAAGTCAACTTTTGGCCCCCTAATTTAGTGGGTGTTTTCATTTTAATCCCCTAATTTCAAAAATTATCATTTTGGTCCCCTAACTATTTTCAGCTATCAAATTGCACCTTCCGTTCATTTCCGTTAGAAATCACCCGTTAAGTGCCTGGTTGGACAACTAACGTGTCATCTGATGTACCAATTTAACACGTCATCAAAA
This sequence comes from Fagus crenata, assembly GCA_014362285.1. NCBI lineage: Eukaryota > Viridiplantae > Streptophyta > Magnoliopsida > Fagales > Fagaceae > Fagus > Fagus crenata. The sequence goes on along the minus strand of BKZX01030553.1, from coordinate 4,072 downwards.
AATAATAACTAAGTAGATATTAAATAGGTCACTTTGCACACTTTTAGCCCAAATTAGGTTTCACTTTCACAAATCCACGATAGTATTGCTGCCTCCCTTTTTATTTTTTTCACTTCACATCGCATACTAGATTAAGCAACAAAACAATTTTCAGACCTCTAAAAAGAAGGAAAAGATTCTTGTATTTCTTTCTTTCTTTTCAGTAAATGAGTATTATAGTTTTTACTCGTAAAGAAGACCCCAAAAAAATCATTTCCAATGCGATCGTTAAGACCTGTGGCAATCATCAATAGTTTGAAAGGGTCCAAGGGTTTGAGGATGAGAACAAATGAAGCCTCCCAGAAGTTTTGCTAAAACTCGAATAAAACTACTGAAATAGCTTCCTCAATTTTTCAACAGATTGTCCTGCTCTTTTATTGGTGGGCTCAAGGACAAGTGCATATCTAAAATCTGCAGGGTAAAAAATGCCATTAACCAAATGATTCAAGAGATGAAACCAAGCAAAAACATGAGATGTGCTCTAGAAGCACTCCCAGATTAATCCAGCTTTTGCTCATTGTTATTCTCCATAGTTGGCGGTGGTGCGATGTGGTAGATACGTGAAAGTGAAACCTTTGTGAATTAAAACAACGCCGTTTTACCTATTAATATCTTTTTTTTTTTAAATTTTTTTATGACATGTCAAAATTGGCCATATAGATGACACGTTAGCTATCCAACTAGGCACTTAATGGGGGCTTCTAACAAAGATAAATGGAATGTGCAATTTGATAGCTAAAAAGAGTTAGGGGACCAAAATGAAAAGTTTAGAAGTTAGAGGACTAAAATGAAAACATCTCCTAAGTTAGGGGTCAAAAGTTGACTTTAGTCTAAAATTTTCTGTACAGTGATGAACAAGCGTATGTATTATGCGGATTTTCAAATTTTGGTTCAATCTTGTCTTTAGACAAAATTGTATAAATTTTAACAAACTTTTTTTTTTTTTTTAGAAAAATAAGATTAATTGTAGATGTAGTTGCACCCCAACTAGAAAAGATTTGGGGCAAACTAAATTTAAAATTAAATTTTGTTTTTAAACAAACAAAATTGAAAAAAAAAAAAAAAAAATTTATTTTCACCAATCTTGTGTTTTGTAAAGACAAGATTCAAATGAATCTTGTCTTTACAAAATACAAGATCTATATTTTAAATTAAGTTCTACTAGATCATGTTTAGCAAATTAACTTTAAAAAAATCCATTTTTTTGCCAAAATTAAACTCCCTGCTTTGGAGACTTATTTGATAATTTATTGAGTTCATGTATATTTATATATATATATATATATATATTTTTTTTTTTTTGATAAGCCAATGTATATGTTATTATCACTTCTATACTAGACTATAACCCGTGCAATGCGTGACTCTTTTTCATTATTTTTCTAAAAATATGTTTTTAACAAAGCAATTTAACTAAAAAGAAGGAAAAAATAATAACAATAAAAAAAAAAGTGTAAATTAGAAATTGTAAATAATTTTTCTTTGCGTTTAAAAATATAAATGATCAATTTTATTATATCTCATCAAATGTCTTATACTGATTTTTATTATATTTCATCAAATGCATTATACTAAGTCTATAAAGATAACTATCAATAACTTTTTAGCCTAGTTGCATCGATTCCTTTCAATTGGGGTTTATATCCCGGGATTGTATTCACTTAGCAAAAATAAAAAAATAAAACTCACTTCACATCGTTTATGAATTTCGATCACTTTGGTAAACCTCAATTGTTCCATATAGGGATTCTAAATGTTCAGAGATTTCTCATTTTTGTTTAACTTACAACACTTTGATAGTACAAATAAATAATACAATTTGTCACATATTTAATTATCCCATCTTTACCTTTTTTTACTTTTTTTTGTTTCTCTTTTCATCTTTTTTTTTTTTTTTTTTTTTTTTT
>BKZX01030546.1:0-11809 GCA_014362285.1 Fagus crenata | reverse complement strand
ATTCCATCCAAAAGCTAAGTCAGTTCATGAATAGTCTAAGAAAGCCTCGCCTACATTCTGCACAACGTGTGTTGCAATATCTTAAAGGAACTCCAAGACAATGGTTGTTCTATTCAGCCTCAAACACTTTACAATTAAAGGGTCTTTTAGATTCTGATTGGGCCAGTTGTCCAGACACAAGGAGGTTTGCCAGTGGCTATGATGTCTTCATTGGAGAGTCTCTGTAATGGCTCAAATTCTGATAAGTATGTTATGTGTGTATGAGATGGGGATATACTAGGTCAAACTAGATTTTATTAACAATTACAAAGAGCCTCAATTGTAACTTGACTAGTTCTTTTGATGTATGAGCACAGATGTGGCTAGCACTTTCCTTGAATTGTTACAAATGGTATCAGAACCAACCCATTAATCCCATGTGGGCTCGGATACAGTGTGGCCTTGATGAGGACATCGGGGATTTAAGTGGGGGAGATTGTGATGCCTCAAATTCTGATAAATGTGTTATGTGTGCATGGGATGAGTCCCACATCGGGCATATACTGGGTCAAACTAATCTTTATTAATAATTATAATGAGCCTCAATTGTAACTTGACTAGTCCTTATAGGGTATAAGCGCAGATATTGTTAGCGCTTTCCTTAAGTTGTTATGAACACCCCCAACTAGCTTTAATTTTTTGTGACTCTTAAAGAAGTACTTCACAATGTTGCTAATCCTCTATTCCATGAAAGAACCAAGTGCATCGAATTGTATTGTCACTTGGTCCTAGATAAAATTCAAGAGAGATGTGAAGACTTTACATATCTCCACAATTCATCAAGTTGAAGACGTTTTAACAAAAGCTCTTGGATCAAAACAATAAGAATACACGTGTAAGATGTTGATTTGTTAGTGGAGTTAGTGGTAGTTATCAAGTTGTAATGCTCTGGTTTTTCATGCCTCTATATATATATATATATATATAAAGTAATACTAGAGACACTACCAATTTTACTAACAAACATTTATAAATTGATGTATCATCCTAAGTGAAGGGTGCCACATCATTAATTTAAACACATATATTTTTACACGTAATTAATTCATTATATAATAAATAAAATAAAAACCTTAATCCCACGACAAAATCACCCAAAGGCAGAGAAGAGAGAAAGGGAGGACCGAGTGGTCCCTTCTTCTCCAACGACGACAATGAGGTCGAGAGCAGCATTGGTGCCCTTTCCTCAGTGCAGGCGGAAGAGCTAGGATGATGGGGATCACAAGATCGGCGTCGGTGATTGTCTCAGATCTCCTTTGTGCATCGACATTGCTGTCTCTCTGTCGTTGTCTCCACACCATCCTTGCATACCTCTTGGGCCGTCCATCTCCAACGAAATCATCCACCCCTGAAGCAAGATCTATCATTTGAAATCCCCAAGCCGACCGGTGCTTTTGAGTTTTCCTTTTTTTCTATTTTTAATCGGTGTTTCTCCGTATTTTGATTTTCCAGTGAAATTAAAAACAAAACAAACAAACCTGAGTGGATGTTTTGGTATTCATGGTTGTTTTAGATTTTTTTCTGGCGATTTCTCATACTCTGATGAGTGGGTGTTTGGGATTTGATTTTTGTGGTGGTGATTCCAAGGTTTGATCTGAAATTTTCACAAACTGAGGCTGAGAGGGAAAGCGAGATGGGGTTGCAGGGGGAGAAGGTGGTGGCATGGAGACGATGATGCACAGGCAGCGGCGTGGAGGCAGAGGCAGAGGTAGATTTGTGGATTATTGTGTTTTCGGAAGTGATTTTTAATTTTAATTAATTTGTTAATGTTAATGTTGACTTATTAATGATGTGTTTAAATTAATGACATGACATCCTCCACTTAGGATGAAACATCAGTTTGTAAAAGTTTGATAGTATCTCTAACATTACTCTATATAGAATGGTTCTACATATTCATTTGGGCAAAACTTATATACAGTAGCTTAGGTGTTGTTCATCCTGTTCCTCTACTCAAATTTGGCCACGTGGCAACTTAAAACAAAACCCAAACGGACGTTATATTAAGGTATATGGACTGAAATGTTCTAAAAAAAAAAAAAAAAAACAAAGACTGAGAGACCTCGTCTCAGCTTCTCTCTCTCTTACCAAGCGGCCATGGCAGAGCCATGAGAGACGGAGGGAGAGAGAGCACGAGACGAGGCGGCCATGGCAGAGCCATGAGAGACGGAGAGAGAGAGAGAGCACGAGACAGGACTGGGACCCAGATCGGCGACCCAGATTGTCGGGACTAAACACAGCACTGATCTTGGACTCTGTCAACACCTTCTCTCCTGTGCCCACCTCCATAGCCACCACCGAGTCGTTGAGTCGACTCAACGCGTCTTCTATCTGGCTCTGACAGTCAACCATAGCGCCCACCTCGTTCAAATTGGAAATTATGGTCTTGAAGTTTGAGAGCTCGGCGATGGAGACCCGGATAGAGAGCTTGAAGATGGCTTCTGGGTCGGTGGGTTTTGGGGAAGAGGATGATGATAATGATGTTATGGTGGAGAAGCATGAGTCAGGGTACCGAGTCACGTTGCACACGGCTTTAATGATGATTGAATCGGCCGAATTGGATGATGGGGACTCGCGTGGCTCGGTGGTGTACTCGTGGACTAGCAATCCGAATAGTGAACCGAGTGTTAGAGACATGAGGAAGATGGCTAAGATGGAGATGGCGGTGAAGAGGGACTTCTTTGGGTCACCGATCTGGGTCCCCGATCTGGGTCTCTCCCTCTTTTTTTTTTTACTTTTTTTTTTTAGAACATTTTAGTCCGTTTACTTGGTTTAACGTCCGTTTGGGTTTTGTTTTAAGTTGCCACATGGCCAAATTTGAGTAGATGAACAGGATGAACAGCACCTAAGCTACTGTATATAAGTTTTGCCCTTCATTTTAATCAATTTAGTTCTCCTTTGATAGAAATATCTTAAATTTTTAAAATGACTAAAATATCCTTAAAACCACCAATTCCCCCTTCCCCCACGCCCTGCTACGACTCGTCCCTAAAACCTTTAAAATGAACACAATTATCTATACCATAAACACCTTGTCTATACTATTAATGTGACAAGCTCACATACCTTTACAACCCCTTTTTACACACACACACACACTCACATACCTTTACAACCCCTTTTTACACACACACACACAATAAAATAAAATAAATAAATAAATAAATAAAATTCCAACTCTATAACAAACCTAACAAACCTACCAAAATGCTCATTCGAAAACACGTTAGTAATAACCGCATCTCCAAAATGCTGATTCGATCCCACTTTTCCCATGCAAGGAAAGCTAGGTACATGGGACCCTAAGATTCCTACTACAGCAACCCTCCTCTAAGACATGTGGGAGACATTCTTGCCTCTCATCCGCCATGGCCCAAAACTTGGATAACAACATCCAAACCATTAAGAACATCTAGAGAAGGAGTACAAGGTAAATCTCAATTCGCTTTTGATCATAACTCACAGACTAAAAGAGAGGATTCACAAACCAAGCCCAAGCAGAGCTTAGAGAAATCACCTAAAAAAACGAGAGAAATCGCATTAGGAACAAGAGAAATCACTTCTGGAACAAGAGGGAAACCAAACCCTAGCAGAGCTCGGATGGGGCAATTTGATAGACTTGGCAGTTAGGGTGGTTTGCTATGAATATAAAGGAGACCTAATTGAATAGAAGACTTAGAGTCAACAACCTAAATAAACCCTTAGAGGCATCACATGTTGGTGCCTATAATTAACCTTATAAATTGATGGCTTAAATTTTAAACAGATGAATACATATTATTTTTAGTATTTTTTATTTCATTTTAAAACCACGCTCAACAACCTAAACATTCCCCCTGTCCCCACCCCCCCCCCCCCCCCCATAAAAAAAAATAAAAAAAAAAAAACAAAGAAGAAGAAGAAGAGTGAATAGATAAGAACATACCATCTCCTGCGTACGTTGGTTTATACGGGAGAGCAATTACTGTGTAATACTCAATCGCGTTGAGGATGGGAGGAAGGCCAGACCCCGTTGTTGCATTAATAGAAAAACTAAGACGCCCTTGGAATGGTCCATGTTCATCTTGGGGACATATGGATAGTGGCTTTAAATAATCAAGAGTTATAGGTTCTGAGGTGTAGTCTCCCCCATTCACAACAATAACAAATTCTCTTTTCTTGCCTTGAGTAAGTTTAGCAATTTCAGCAAAGTGAAAGCAAACATAATATGTATCAGAGGGTCTATTGTTTGGACGACTTCCAATGTCATAAATTAAGGCATAGTAACCACTAGGTGGCTGAACAGCAGTTCTCAAAACTTGTGCTGGTGGTTTATAACTATTGTTGCTGCCCTCCGTGTCAATAACTGAGGAGGTATTGATTGGAACCCAGTTCAACAACGTATTTTGAGGACTCCATAAGCGATCATAAACATCGTCCTCGTACCTAACAAAGGAAAAAGAGATTGTCACATTTAAATAGGCTATTATGAACCAAAAATATTTTCTTTTTATTAAAAAACAAAAGGAAAGAAAAAACTATGCCTGATTCACCTGACAAACATCGTACCACTTAAGGCCCCAATGTCTGATCTCCAGTCACAACTTAGCGCACCAGAGTTAATTGGATAAATGGACTTTCTCAAAGGACGTAATTCCAATCCGGAAATAAACGGTATTCCAGACCCCGTGTTTATCAAACAGACACATATGGTGTCAAATGATGGAACATGAATAATCTCGAGAAAAACCGGAAGATAATATCTCTCATAGAGATCCACCGTGGTCCAAAAATTAACCCCAACATATATGTCAAACTTTGGAAATTGTTTCTTGTTGTCATAATTTCCATAGTAAAAGAAAGCCCTGATGAGATAATTACTGGTTTTGCCTTGTTCAGGTTTCAGGGTGTAACAATTCTTTGTTCCTTGTGGAAAGCTCCTCAGATTATTCATTTGTCGCACATAACCAGGATATGAAGAATCGTCGGGGGATACGTAGTACTCGGAGGATATGTCGTTATTTATCCCAGTATCGATAAAACCTGTATCTGACTTGTAAAAAATACTGGTGCCTTCATCCAAGTAATCGCTGCTTGCCCCACAATCAATGCTAATGAATCCTGAAAATTTTATGCCAAAAAATAGAGATGTGAAGATGCATGTAAAAAAGGGTGTTATTATTCATTACTTCCAGAGTACAAGGATGTGACTATTCTCTCACATGAATTATGAGTTATATTAATTAAATTCATAGTGAAACCCACCATGATGTGAAAGGAGGGAGTGTCATGTGATCGTACAAAGAGATTATTGAATAATTTTCCCAATGTAGACATACAAATAAATGAGTAATTATTTAGTATATTCGAAGTATAAAAATAAGATACTCCATTCTTTCACATAATAATAGGTACTACTAATTAAATCATAATGGATTCACTATTCATGTGAGAGGATGGTGTAACCCAATAATTTTCCCCAATCAATATGGTAAACTTTTAGGGTCACCCCTTCTCTTAAAAAGCAATGGAGAAAAAAAATTGCTCCAAAAAAAAAAAAAAAAAAAAAAGAACCCAAATAGAGAGTTTGTTGGAGATAGACTTTATATTTTCACTCACAAAATTTTGGAGAAAAAGAGTTTGAAGAGTGTGTTGAAGATAATCTTAATTTAAAGCAATAAGTCTACGAACATACTCATTTTCATACATATTTTCAAAACTGTTGAAGTGACAGGTTGTAATTTGTGGAAATATTTAGAAAATAAAACTAATATTAATAGTGGGACCATGTGATAGTGATTTTTAACCATTCACAATTTTACATTTCAGTAAGTTACGAAAATGTGTGTTAAAATGCGTGTGTTCATAGACGAATTGAATATGAAGATTTAGTGCATATAATATAATTAACTCGTGGTTGTTGAATGGGTATTACACAGATGTAGGAAGAGGTTGAGTTGAATGACCAATGATTTAGAGATTTTGGTGGTTGGTAGGTATTTGGCTGGGATTTTGGATGAGTATTGGTGATGTGGATGAGCTTTAAGCAACTCGTGGTTGTTGAATGGGTATTAGAAATTTTAAGGTGGGTGATGAGTTTAGGGGTCTTGGCCATTTGTTGGGAGGCTAATGAGGTTTGATTTAGGGAGTAAGGCGAAGGATTGATGAAGTGGGGTGGTTGGGTAATTCTACAATACTCATGTAGGTACAGTACCTCTAATAGATAAAACTTCACATTGATGGTACCAATGTCACACATGATGGTACCTACCTCACATATGATGGTACCCTAAATTTTTATTTAGTATTTAAATTTAATATATATAAAAAGTAGATAGTACTAACATCATATTAGATAGTACCAACATCATATATGATAGTACTTATATCACATTTGATGGTACCAATTAAGTGAGTATCATACCCACAAAAAGAGTGGATATTGTAGAATGACCTAGGATGGTTTGATATGTGTGTATATGTGCGGGTGAGTGTTTTGTGTGTGGTGATGAGACTTTTTGGTTTATTTTGATCATGTGGTTGAAGACAGCTCATCGAAGATTATTGCTAGTGCATGGTTGGTGCTTTATTTAATGGTGTGAATTTGTGGAGGTTTCCATTGCCTGCATGTGTGAGTGCTGCCGAGATCACAACACGGTGTGGAAGTTAGAAATTAAGGTGTGGCAGTGGCAACTGGCAAGAGCACAAAGCCATGGTGGAAATTGCTGAATAAGTTAAATTTGGGTCGTTTGGTGAATAATGGTGGTTTATTTGTCCGTGGTGTCTAAGGGACAAGTGGAACAAGCTATGGTGTCGAAGAGAGCTCTCATCTCGAGCTTCTAAGTTCTCTACAGATAAAGTTTCCTTAGGATATGATGGTCACGACTTGAAGGATTTTTTTAGGTGTTTTGGGAGATTTTGAGAGGGTACGGGGTGGCATGGAAACCACAATATATTTTTCAAAAAAACATTAATTTGGGTTGATACCATGTTAACGGAAGACAAAGAGACAAAACAGAAAAAATAATTTTGTATTGAATATTCTGAATAAGATTTGTATATATAATGCTAGACTAGTATACGGTATAGTAAATATAAATGAAGCCCTAGACTAACACAGTAATGCATGTGTGTATATATATATATATATAACCGAGTCAATTCTACCTATGTCTTCGTGAGTATAGGCGATGATGACGTCTTGGATTTCCACCAAAAATTGATGTAGCTTGGCCTTCAACTTCTCTTGGAGTAGCAAACCCGCTTTGATACTTTTCTATATTACAAATCCGTAGTTGTCCTAGTTCTTTAGCTGGCTGTCCTTTTGTCACAGCCAAGAACCTCTGTTCACCATGTGCCACCCACCACTCTCATCATCGGAACTTGATCTACCAACATTGGAAACCTTGCAACCATTCACCGCTAGACGCGCTAGATCTTGCCTCGAGTGACCCATACTCATCATCTCCTGTCGTCGCCTACAAGCTACTTTGTTCACCTCGAGCCACTCACCGTTCTCATTGTCAACATCAGATCTACCACCATCGAAAATTTTGTGACCATCCACTTCCGCACGCTCTAGATCCTCCTTCTAGTGACTCATGACCAACAACCCATGTATGTGACTGTTGTTGACGTCAACCCTAGTAGCAACCCGGATTGGCACCTGTGCCTGACCCGACCCGATTTAACCCGCGATTTAACTTGATTTACATGCTCTGCCTTATCCGACTCGTGGTTCAACCCATGAACCTCTTGATTGACGCTAGTGACTAACGTTAGCCCAACCCGTTGCTGACATCTACCTTAGCTACAGTTAAAAAAAAGAAAAACAAAACAAAAAACCTCACCCATTATTTTTGTTTTCTTCCTCTTTTTGAGGTAGTTCTCATTCTGCTATTAAATATTGTTGGAGCCTATTGTAAGCGTCGGGATATGTAGAACCATAGAAGCATAAGTATGTATGTTCATCAAATGATTCTATAGTTCTACTTCCATAGCCTATTTTCCGTAACAAACATTTATGCTTCTATAGTTCTACTTCCACAGCCTCTTGCATAATCTGTTTATGCAATTTGCTATAACAACTTTTTTATGAGATCTACTCCAAAATGTTAGATTCAGCATCATTCCAATTGAAATTAGATTAGACACATAAATTATGTGATAGTAACTGATGCTCCTTTTTTTTTTTTTTTTTTTTGCTTCAGTATCTATATGGTTTTACTATTGTCGTGTTTTTCAAATTAGTTATAAAAGGCGGTGTTATGAAAACAGTGTGGTGCATATTGGACTAAGGTAATCTTTTATTTTTTGCTTAACTTTAACTTATTTTTTGTTTTATCAATTAAAGAGAACTATTTTTTCTCAATTATTATACAATATCTAATTCCTTTTTATTTTTCTGTTGTTGGTGCAATTCTATCTATTTTTTATTATTAGTTTTATTTTTTTATTGAACATATTTTCCATAAAATAACTCTGAATATATATTTTGATCATATACACATTATGTGTTTATATAGAGTTTTTTTCATGCATTGCACGAGTTATATGCTAGTATATATAAAAGTAGAAATCTCAAACTTCAAAGCTTAAGATCCTGCCAAGTGTCTCACTTAAACTAATAACAAGTGACGTGATAGAAATTTATTGAATAAGAGGTGTACAATGCATGTTTGTAATTTAAATGATATATATTTATTGAATAAGTAGGGTACAAGTACAATGCATGTTTGTAATTTAAATGATATATATATATATATATGTTTGTAATGTACATATACAAGAGTAATCTATAGCTATATTTATATCTATACATACAATATCTAATAGGGAAAGCCTCAGTATTCATGGACAATTTGCACCTATTGTGCCACGTTGGATCTACCACCACTCCTCCCCACTTTGTTTTATGTTTATTTCTTCTTCTTCTTCTTCTTCTTCTTCCTTTTTTTTTTTTTTTTTTTCTGAATTCTGATTAAGCTTACGACTGTTCAGAATTCCAACCGTTACAATGCTCTTCTTTTCTTTGTCTTCTTCTTATTATTGAATTTGGATACTCATTTAGGATTCCACAACGCCCTTCAGATTCTTCAATTAAAAAAATCAACAATTCATCTTAACCCTGAAATGACACCAATCTTTCGATTCTTCCCCACACCCCAAGAAAAAAAACATTCATTTGATCAAGAAAAGGGGCATGGCCGGTTTTCCTTGATTTGGTTGGATAGAACTAAAACTCAATTAGATTCTTTTTTTTTTCTTTTTTTTTTTTCCTTTTCAGTTGGAGGAAGAAGCTCTTTTTTATTTTATTTTTCTCTTTGGAATTTGAGTCATGAAGTTTTTGTGAGTGCATCATTGGTAAAGAGTGCAAATCAGAGGTACCGGTTTGGTTAGTCATTTGCTCTTAGAAGAAAAGGGAAGGAAAAAAAAAAATGTTGATTACTAAAAAAAGGAATGGTAAGCTTTCGCTTTATCTACTGCATTGTGGGGTAATTCTACAATACCCACATGGGTACGGTACTTCTAATAGATAAAATCTCACATTTATGGTACCAATATCACACAAATTGGTACCTACCTCACATATGATGGTACCTACCATCACATTGCAGTACCCTAAATTTTTATATATTAACATTCAATAATACCAACATCACATATGATAATACTTTTTATTTTTTATTTTTTTTTTATTTTAATAAACATCGAGCTTTCATTAAAAGGAAAAGGGAGGAAGAGAAGTTGCTTTATAGCAGAAAAGGGAATTAAGAGAGGATGCAAATTTGGCCAGCTCATGGGCTGTCGAATTTGCCTCTCTTTTGACCCAATTAAAATAACAAGAAACAAAATCTATAGCTAAAGTATTAACCTCAGAACACAAAACATAAATTTTCCAACAAGCATACTCAAGGTCACCACCAATGGCATCAATGCATATTTTAGAGTCACTCTCCACTATAATCTTAGAGAAATTCTTTGCCTTGGCCAGCTGAATAGCCCATCTAATAGCATGAGCTTCCGCAATTTCAGGATCTATTGTATCAGCTGAACAGGCCCAAGCCTTGCAGACCAGCCCAAGCTCATCACGAGCAATAACAGCGATGGTGGAATGGTGTTGTCTCACCGCCGCATCAGTGTTCAACTTGATGGAATTAGACTCTAGAGGTTTCCAAAATAAATGAGATATTTCATCATACCTTTTAGGCCCAGTCAAAGCTAAAGAATGATCCAAGAATCTGAGCTCTAAACCTTTAAGTATTGCCATTAGATTTGGAGGAGACGCTTTGTGAACTACATTGTTCCTGAGGCTCCAAATGCTTTTCCAATGTAAGTGCAACACGAATTAAAAAAAGACTGTGCAGTTCCTTTCCAGCTGAAGAGGGAAGACCATCCAAGGGAGCTTCCGTCACCAATTTAACAATATAAGAACAATTGGAGATATGCAGCAAATCCGGTTTGAGACCCCAAGTTTGTCCAAACCACAATGCTCTAGACACAGAACATTGGAAGAATAAATGCATAGGTGTTTCATCAGCAAGGCAGCAAAGTGGGTATTTAGAATTACCAAATCCTACCCTCGAGGAGAAGTTCTAATTTGTAAGGAGAGTACTCGAACCAATTCTCCATATAAGCATTTTAAGCCTATCATGGAGTTTTAACTTCCACAAAGATTTCTAAAGAGGTGTAGATAACTCCTCACCCAAAGACGGTAGACTACACTGAAAAGCAGATTTAACTGAGAATTTACCTTTCGGGTCAAGAATCCAAATCAGTTTATCAGGCCTAGGTGAAAAAGGTAGTGTAATTTTGATTATAGCTTCCACATAAATGTCATCAAATAGCTTCTTCAACCTAGCAACATTCTAAGTTCTCGAACTTTGGTTAATAAGGCAAGCCACCACAAGGGCTTCATTCACAGAGTCATCTTTAGGGAGAGGAAGGAAGTTTGGTAGCCAAGGAACCCAGTGATCCTTCGAGATATCAATTATGGCACCATCTCCCACCTTATAACATGCCCCTTTAGCAACTAGACATTTCAGCCTCTCAATGACTTTCCATGTATGAGAAGCAGTTTTCGAGGGGTCATAATTCAGCCAATCAAAGCTAACCTTGTACTTGCTACGGAGAGCTTGAATGCATAAACTCTCTCTATTAGACAGCACCATCCATGTCAGCTTGGATAGCGGAGCATCATTGATTCCTTTGGCCTTCTGAAAGCCCAAACCACTCATCCCCTTAGGGAGGCAAAGCGAATCCCACGACTTCCAAGCTAAGAAACTGCCAAATTCTTTCTTGGGGTTCCACCAGAATCTCCTTGAAGCATCATCGAGTTTGTTACACACGTTGACAGGCACGTCAAATGAAGAAAAGGTATAGCTTGGCAAAGCTTGAGCAACAATTTTAATGAGGGTGCACCTCCCTACCCAAGACAAAGTCTTACAGCGCCAATCCTTTAGCCTTGACTCCAATCTAGTTTGAAGGAAATTGAAATCTTTGGACCAGTTCCTAGATGTGAATAATGGGGCTCCCAAGTAAATGGACTGTTGGGATATAGATTTCATGTTTAGTTCAACTTTGATAGTTCTCTTCCTTTCTCTAGTCACTAGCTTGGAGAAAATAAGGCCTAATTTTTCTCGATTGATAAGTTGGCCTAACCAATAGCAGTACTTCTCTATACAATCATCAAAAGCTTTGACCTCTCTACTGCTGGCTTTTGCAAAAATCATTATGTCATCAGCATACATTACATTAGTAAAGGCAAGTCCACTTGGATTCATCTTGACTC